>JWIW01000097.1:1526684-1776292 GCA_000966855.1 Fusarium sp. JS1030 | reverse complement strand
CTTGGATGGTGCACAAGCTTATCATATACGTTACCCTTAATAGGAATAAAGCAAAGTACATAGAACACCCTGTAGTTAGACGACTGGATGGACAGAGGATCTTTTAAACTATGAATAATATGATCTAGGTGGGAATTAGAAGGTGGCAGATCATCTGTCACCAGGCCAAACTCGCCCTTGTCCTTAAATTGTATTGCACAGGAGGTAGGCCAATAGGTACAACAAGGCGACTCCAATATATTATTCCAGCGAACCCTAAAACTACCTGAGTATGGATGAGCCTATAGAATGTCAGAAGATAGGATGTCTAGGCCCATAGGCTCTACCTAACTTGCTGAGTTAATACGATAGTACCTTAGGTGGGTTGCCACAACATAGGCAATTGGGAGATGAAAACTGAGAAAATGCAGTAATAAAGAGGAGTAAGTCCGAGGAATATGAAAACGAATAAATGGTGTGTTCTCTCGCGGCGTTATCCAAATCCATTCAAAAGGCCCCGTCATTCAGATGCAGCGTTGGATCAGGCTCGCTTTTCGTCGTCCAGTCTGCCCCACTAAATAAAGCTCTGGAGCATACCCGATTGGCAAGGCAAACGGGCGACGGGAGAATTGCATGGCCAGGCACCAAATCAATATTAAGACGAAGCCTTAAGAGGAAATCGCCGGACTGCTGTCTTACGCGGCGTAATGTGCTGCCTGGTTTATACCAAAAGCAATATGATTGCTACCTATCAAGAATAGACCGCAAGGACTGCAATTGTCTATTGGGAAGGTATCTTCTGCCGGTTACGCGTTACTGTTGGTACCTAGGCCTGCAAGTCAGCCATGATGAGGTCATTCAATGGGCGCCTCGATGATTTTATGGGTAATTACTACAGCATTCACCTCTTTGCTTACTTTTCTACCTTTGAAGATAGTTTGGATTCACCATGGACATAGTGCTAGGAGAGCCACCACCAAACAGCTGTAATCCCTGCCACCTATTCAAGCTTATTCTGCCCGTTACATCTTAAAATGAGACAGCCAATCGGCCAGTTTTGAGATTATCTAATACCTACGTGGTCCTGGCTTAATTCTCCCGTAAGCGATTGTACGCGCAAGCGCCTATTAATATCGGATAAAAAGGAATGATTGCAAAAGTTCTCTAGCCCTTAATTGTGGCTGTGATGGCCCTGGTGATCTTCCTGAATGGCCCAAGTCCGAGGTAAGCAGGGGTCAGATCAGTTACCCGAGGATCGGTGAGTTAATCAGCTTCGACGATCCTTGTTACAACGTTCCACTTTCTTGAAGGATTCACGCAGGGGAGAGGGCGAGATGCAGATCTCTTCGTACCACACCAAGCGGGGGAGGCGCAGTAAGGCGAAGGATTTTGTTTGCAAGACTTAAAAAGGCAACATATCGCATGTTATTCTTCTATCATTCTCAACAATTATCCGTCTCCTGCATTGACATTGAAATGCGTGTCCAATCGAGTGTCGCCATTGGCCTTTGGGCTAGCTCTGCCGCAGCTATTACATGTGGCACTTCACCTTCTACCCATGCATTAAGGGCTGTTTCTCAAAACGCCCGTGGAGATTTGCAAATTCGAGGAAAGAGACAACAAGTAACTATCGACACTTACGTCCACGTTGTTGCAGATAGTGAGAAGGAGGAAGACGGATACATCACCGTGAGTCGCTCATCGAAGAACTTTAAAATGCATTTTTACTCATGCTTCATCTACAGGATGAGACCGTCCAGGCCGAGATTGATCTCCTCAACAAGAGTTACAAGCCCTGGGACTTTTCCTTCAAATTGATTGAGACTACTCGGACTGTCAATAAGTCCTGGGCTCACCCGATTGGCAGTCCTGTCGAGGATTCCAGTGAGGACGAGCTGCGATCAGCACTCCGAAAAGGAAGCTACAAGGACTTGAACCTCTTCTATATTGTGAGCATGCCGCCTAACGGAAAGTGCGAGCTGCCAGTCCCGAATCCGACAAAGGAGGACGTTATCAACGACGGCTGCTTCATCAGATCCGATGTCCCTGGTGAACTTCCTCCATCTTATGGTTTCGTCACTGTCCACGAGGTTGGTCACTGGCTTGGCCTTGATCATACCTTTGAAAATGGCTGCGATGAGCCGGGTGACGGAGTCGATGATACTCCTGCCGAGGCAGAGCCTGTTGGCTTTGAGGCGTGCCCCGAGCCAGGACGCGATACTTGTCCCGATCAGCCGGGCCTGGACCCAGTTGACAACTACATGACCTATGTCGGATTGTGAGTCTTGATCCCTATTCCGAGAGTTTTTGACTTTAGTAGCTAACAGAGAGAAGTTCTTGCGGCCCTCAAAAGTTTACAGCGGGACAAGCCGAGCGGATGCACAATCTCTGGAAGAAGTTGCGAGCATCTTGTAAGTCTTAAGGACCAAGCAATTAGAAGACGACATAGAGCTAATTCTGTGTTGAGCATATTAGAGAAGCGATATAGAAATGTTGTCAGCAGATAAAGGAGGTCTATCGGCCGGAGTAGAGGAGTGCCTGGGCGGTTTTAGAATTATCTCTCGGTTGTTTCACGAGTATGCCACCGAAACTAGTAGCGCAATTGTGAGACAATGAGTAATGATTCGCCAGAATAACTCTCTATTTGTGATTTAAATTGCAGCTGCAGCTGCAGAGCTCTAATCAGCCACCAGGGTGGTTTCACCATTGGTTCGAACCCACCTTGAATCACATAAACACTTTGCCAAACGCCTCGCCCAGTCCACTCTCATTCAACCACGCTTCAAGAGCCTTCATATCGCTCCGATTCGCTCTCTCTCCGCGCCTCTCACCAACTGTTTCAGTGATCTCCTGCATGCCTTTGAACGCCCGCTTCACGTCCGGTCCATCCTCTCGATATCGTTCACTGACTTTCTTGTGTTGCGATGGAATGTCGCCCCAACTCTCCGTCTTGATAAACTTCATAAAGTCATCGATGGCCGATGACCCTCCCTCCAAGCACAAGATCCCCGGCTTGCCAGCGAGAAGGAATCCTGTTAGGCCGTAAGTGGGTGCGTAGTTTACCAGGTCGTCTCGCTTTGCCCGCGTGCTGATTGAAGGAAAATAAAACCAGACACGGACTATTGATGTGTCTGCATTTGGCTTTGCCACTTCTGCTTGTCTTAATCCTTCTAGGTGTTGAGATGCCGCTTCTTTGACATATTCAATGACCGTCAGGATGTCTTCCTCAGGGAGCTCTGTAGCAAGTCGGGCCACGTCGCCCTTGCTCATCCATGCGGGCTGTTGTATCCTTGTTTTGATCGGTGGTGGTTCTGTAGCATTTCTTTCTGCTACTAATGGAACGGACAAGTTTAGTTGTAAGAGTTTTGTCTCTTCTGCTGAGCCATTGTCCGCATCAGGAATGTCAATGTTGAGAACTAATGATATGCTTGAATCGGAGACTTTTGGCGCCGCGTCTCGGTCACCTTCACACCAGTCTCGTAGTGTGTCACGTATTCCAGAAGATGTGGCATCAATGGATATAGCGTTGTCTGGTTCATACATGGCCATCAGGAGGTCAATCTGACCGAGCTGAAGCTCCATGAGATCTTTTGGCAAAACATCGGGGCGCACGCTCTCTGCCATTACGGGCAGTTAGGTGTAGCTGTTGTGAGCATAAAGTGTTGAAATGATGCATGAAAAAATGAAACTGGCGCCAATATCAGAGGGTGATTCTCTTAGCAATGAGTGAAAAATGAAACATCACGTGGCACTGCTTATCGGCCAAAGATCGGGCTTGGGTGGGGCCATAGATAACCCCGGCACTTCCGCCCGTGTCATTTATGAAAAGGAACCACATTCAAAAAACAAACACACAGATACGCCAGACGTAGACTGAAATTGGCCCGCGGAAGCTGCAGAGGTTGCGAGGTTGTCTATCAACACAATACAAGGGTCATTGAATCTTCTATTTTACTGACGGCATAACTGAGGCGCGTCTCATTTCCCAAATAACGTACAACACGACCGTCTACAGATCATGTTGCCCTCTCGATCATATCCTCCAACTCATCTGGATCTTTTGGCACATCGGTAAGATTCACGCTACCATCTTTAGTAACCAGAAGATCATCCTCAATACTGGAAAGAGATGTCAGCAAGCGAAATCAGCAAATCTTTTCGACTTACCACACGCCACCGACGTCCCAATACCGATCCAGCACCTTCTCATCAATGTATTTCGAGAGGTTTTGGTCATTTAAATAAGGGCGTATCATGTTCTCGCCAAAGTGAATCTAATAAACGTGTCAGCTGACAATTAGATATTCCAGGCCTCGCAGGTATCTCGAAGATGAATGTTGGTCAGACTTACACCCGGCTCAATCGTCACTACACATCCTGCAGGGAGACGCCTCCTGACTCTTAGATACTTGAACAAAAGATCTGGATCGGCCTCATCAGCGTGACCTCCAGTATCATGCGTATCCATGCCCAAGAAATGGCCAAGACCGTGTGGCATGAAAGCAGTGCTGATTCTTTCTTTGAAGATCTCGTCCTTATCCCCTTTTAGGATCCCAAGGGCCAGAAGACCATCAATCGCAATCTTGTGTGCTAAAACATGAAGGTCATCCCACAGAACTCCCTCCTTCAGCGCCCCAATGCAGCTTTCTTGCATATTCAAGACAACAACGTAAATGGCCCGGGATTCCTGCGTAAACTTGCCAGAAATCGGCAAAGTTCGAGTCTATTCCATGTTACTTGAGTGTCACTGATAAGAAGAAGGGAAGGCTCACAATATCTGCACTGTAACAGTTCCACTCGGCTCCGGCATCGATTACTACAAGGTCTTTGGCCCTATCGTTCAGGTAAAGATCTTGGTTGTTGCTTTCGTAGTGCATCGTTGCAGCAGTGCGTCCACTTGCAACAATGCTTGGATAGGCTTGAATTTTTGTTCCCCGCTTAGCGCATTCTCCAAGAAACACAGCGTCAATCTCTGCCTCATTCTTGCATTTCTTGACAGATTTGATCACAGCTCGATGAGCAGCAGAGCTGATGATGGTTGCCTTATTGATCAGCGCAATCTCGTATTCATCTTTGACCACCCGACACTCATCGATGGCCTTTTCGAGGTTGGTGGAGTCCACTGTCATTCCGTCTGGCAAACTAATCCCCTGTCCCACATGGCCAGCGATAGTAAAGAATGAACTCCCAACTCGATGTGACTGGCTTCCAATCAAGTCTAGTGTTTTTTGAAGCTCCGTATTTGACAAGACAGCGTCGACGTCGTACTTGGAAAGGATCTCTTCAGCCGTCAGAGGCGTTCCAGACCAAAGAATGGTTTCGAGGTCGACCGGTGGAATGAAGAGTGTCAGGCGTGTATTGTCTACCTCATAGAGCATGTGGCAACCAGGAACAGTGACACCAGTGAGGTACATGAAAGCTCTTCGCTGGCGAAACGGAATGGCTAGATCGGTATTGTCGTAAAAGCTTTCTAAAGCACCAGTTAAAAAGAGATAACCCGCTGCGTGGGGTATCTTGGCCCGAATATAGTCGACGACGCGTCGGGCATGTGCTTTTGCGGGATACGGTCCCTTGAGGATCTCGTCCACTTCCATGGTCAATGGTTATTGGAAATGGAGGTAGAATAAAAAAGCGCAAATATGCTATTCACTTGGGGGAAATAAGGTCTTTTATGCGTGGAATACAAGACAGTCTATCTCCCTTCACACGGCCATATGTTTACTACAGTAGTCTAACTGTTCGGTAAGCGTTTGGTAGAGACCGAAGCCGAGCTCGGGATCGGAGCCGTGTGCGGAACCGAAACCGAACATGCGCCAAGACAATGACCGAAGCCGAGTGCAAGGACAGAGACCGAAGCCGAAGTTGACTGAAGCTATCAGCCAGTGAAAGATGGAAGAGCAAATGTGCTCGGCTTACGAGTTTGCTGCTCGTCTCGGCTGGTAACCGATCAACCAACAGGAGGCCAAAACAACCCAAGGTGGACCCTGAAGCGATTATTATTTAATTGTGCCGTTCAACTTTACTGTCCCCCACTTCCGTCGCCTTGCTCCTCCGTTCTTGTTAGATTCATGATTAATTTATCATCAAAAGCACTACTTGGCTGGCACATTTCACAGATACCGCACTGTCTTCTTGTTCAGAACTCCCAGATCCAATCCATATCCAGGCACAATAGCGTCACAAGCCTCAAAAAAGATATCTCTGCTTCATCATTTCGACGTTGAAAATGTCATTTGAACTCTCGAGAAGGTCCGGAACTGAGCCGCGTGGCAGTGAAGGTGAAACACCCTATATGTCCAGTCTTGCTCCCACGGATCGAGGCCCAGCGGCCTGGAAGTTTCTTTTTGGGTGTTTCATTATCGAAGGCGTTCTTTGGGGTAAGCTAAATTGGTCTCTCTAATATTTTCTCCAGCAACTGACTTAATTCATCAGGGTTTCCAATGGCCTTTGGGGTTTTCCAAGAACACTACTCCCATCTGCCCGAATTTGCGGGCTCCTCTAATATTGCTGCAATCGGTACAGTCTCTTCAAGTATCTATTTCTTAGGAGCGCCGTTTGCTACTCCTATGGTAAAACGATTCCAGCGTTGGCAGTACCACATGGTACTGGTAGGAACAGCCACATGCATTCTATCTCTCCTCGGAGCCTCGTTTGCTCCCTCTGTCAATGTTTTAATCGCGACTCAGGGGGTTCTTTACGGAAGTGGGTTTCTGCTGCTGTATTTCCCTTTACTCTCGATGCTCAACGAATGGTTTGTGCAACGACGAGGATTTGCCTATGCGATAGTCTATGCTGGCGGGGGTTTTGGCGGCATCGGCTTACCGTTCCTGTTCGAGTGGCTTTTGAGTCGATATGGATTTCGCATGGCTCTGCGAATCTTTGTCGTGGTTCAGGTTGTCCTCCTTGCGCCTGTTTTACCTCTTCTTCGGGGAAGGTTACCTGTTGCAGACCGAAGCACTCTGCAACGCATCGACCTGAGCTTCTTGAAGAATCCATTCTTTTGGGTCTTGACGGTCTCAAACCTGAGCCAGAGCTTCGCATATTACATCCCTTCACTTTACCTTCCCACCTTTGCGTCTTTTATGGGCCTCTCCGGGCCTACTGGTGCCCTCGTCCTCGCAGCACATAACTTGGCTACGGTTGTTGGTCAACTCAGCTTTGGGTATTTATCCGACCGCGTTGATGACATTTGCGTCCTTGTCATTATCACCACTGTGGTTTCTTCCATTGCGACTTTCACCTTATGGGGCTTTGCTCATTCTATAACACCACTGGTTATGTTTGCCATTGTATATGGGCTCTTTGCCGGAGCCTACGTCGTGTTTTGGCCACGTTTTGGATCAATGGTCTCTGATGATCCTCAGCCTATCTACAGCCTGATGGCGTTTGGGAAAGGGGTCGGGAACATTGTGACAGCCCCAGTTTCTGAGAGTCTACTGGACAAATCTCTCTCCAGTAGTTATGGATTAGGCAAGTTTGGATTTGTCATCATCTATCTTGGTGGACTAATGCTTTTCTCATCTGTTGGGGTGATCGGATGGCTATCAAGAACTATTTGGCCTTGGCGCATGACTTGATCAGTAAATTGAAGCAAATACGTATTTCAAGAAATCAATCTTAGGCATTGATACATCACTGATTGAACTCTGATTTGGGTGAAGACAACACCTTAAATGTATATTGCGAGCCTACTAGTCCCATGGGTACTGCGGAAAGCACAGAGGGGGAAACAGAGGAAACAGAGGTAGAGTAAGACGAACGTGATCGAGTGTACGAGAAACCAGAAGTCCAGATACCCTACATCAATTATAAGATCAGCCTGCTTGAGCAATGGAGCTTGGCTGCTGATCGCACGTACTGCTAAATTGAAGTCTTTCCCTAGTACAGAAAAGTTGTTCTTTACGATGAGATATTAATGTTGAGACAAAAGTGACCTTCATTGAAAAAAAACAGCATGGACTATGAATGATTTGCTCTTGCATTTGAGGATGCCGAGGCTAAATACCCAAGTTCGATGAGGTCGGGCTTACAATATTCCGCTCCTCCGCCACAACAGACCTTTCCATGTGCCAAGCTAAGTTTTTGGAGCGTTTTGCGACTCGTGCTACACTCATCTTAAAGTCTTTACAATATGAAAATGCTGTGAAATAATGGTTTCGCCTAGATCCCCAAGAGTCTTTCGTCGCAACGCTCGCCGCCCAGCATGTGCTCCTTGTCGGGCGCGGAAGCTGGCCTGTGACCGCTCGCAGCCAATGTGCAGTCCATGTCGAAAAGCACGAAGCAAACTCAACTGCATCTACCCATCAACGTCACCACCAAGGGCCCTCAGACCTGCATCTGCTTCTAGCCCTACGACCAATGCCGCCTCTGAAATGAGGCCGCAATCGACAGCAAAAGCCAAGATTGATACGGGTTCCGATTCAGGCTACTTTGGCTATACAAGTCACAACAACGTCTTTGAAGAGACTCGGTTTAATCTCTTCCTGGCTAATGGAACCCAGCAACTGGAAAACACTGAAAATATCGAGGAAAGCTGTCAAGAAATTGCGTTTCATGAGCTTCGATCGCCTTTACGAGAATCTGCTCTCTTTGTCCTTCGATGCTTGGCTGGTAGACAAATGGCCTTCGAGCAACATCCACGCCATCCGAAGGGATGGCCGCACATTGCAATTGAAGGGGTCATGCAGTCGCTTCGAGTCAAATTTAAAGAGCTATCACACCAGGGTGACGAGGGTTTAAGCACCTTGGCCGAGTTCTTATGTAACAACAGCAGCAGATCTATCAAGGAGAACTCCGATGCCTCACAAATGATCGACCAATTCTGTGGCCCAAACCTCCGTTGGGAATCCATCGGACTCTTGTGGGCTTATATTGCACGCATATCAGATGACGTCGACTCACTACGCAGTCACTGCGTTGGGTCGTCCGTAGATCAAGGCTCCTCGGAGACAGCTCAGGCTTGTCTGGGCTATTGTATTGAGCTCGCTCGCGAGTTCACCGAGGGTAACGATGTACTGTTAGATCTCTGCCGGCGCAAGTCAGTCCTCGACTCCATCATGGATGGTGATGCTCGTAAGTAGAGCTTTTTACCGTTTAACATGAGGTCTAACTACAAGTCTTAGGAATCTCGAGCTATGTCTCCCACAGTCTAGCTATCACTATGCTTACGTATATTGGGCTTCACAACCTAGAGAATGGACCCTCGTATCAGCCAACAATTTCTTCCGAGTACCGACGTCGGCTCGTCGCCCAAATTTTCACTACGGACAAGTTTGGTGTTTCGTTCTCTGGTCGGCCGCCTCTTTTAACAAACAACTTTTGTTCAACTCCAATGCCTCTTGACATTGGAGATGAAGATCTTGCTTCTGATGGTGCTACTCTGATGCGAGCATTCAACTCCCTGGATGACCATGGCTGGAATACAGCCGGTGAGATTTATCCCACAACCATCATTCGAGCACGATATATGATAGCTATCATTCGTGACGACTTGATCAATATCGCGTTATGTAATAGAAAGCCAGTGGATCTAAGTCAACTTCAGTTTGTGCTACTCCCAAGGATGCCGTCGGACCAGGCTGACATTTCGACATAGAAACACCAAGGATCAGCTGATGACATCTATGTCTACTCTTCCAGAAGTGCTACGGTATAATCCGGACGATCTAAATGACCCAAATGTTGACGCCCAGGCCTTGTACTTCAGAATTACAATCCAGCTCGATCATGACAAAAATTTCTTCCTTGCAGAGAGATTGCTTATTCGTCATGGCCAACTCGACAAAAGCGACTTACTACTTACAAGTTTCGAGATGGTAAAACTCACAGTCGAACTATGGAACCGCCAAAGTTCTCTTGGGAACACCCTCATATTACGTGAATTCGAATGGCTGGTATGTATGTCCATGCCTTGAATTGCATGGCTGCTGATTCGAGGTGTAGCTGCTTGAGTATGGGGCGCCCGCAGGAGGTATCTTATGTCAAGAACTGCTTCAGCCAATTACCTTGGGATCCCATGCTCGATATGCTGGGTTGACAAGGTCCGCTATCGTGCAACAGCTGAGCATGCTCGTTGGTTTCTTGGATTGGGTTCCTCTTTCGGCACCTTCTGGAAAATCATGTGCGAATTTCAAACGTCTTATTCAATGTGTTTTGGACTATCACTTGAATGACGGTGCCGAGTTGGAAGGAAGAGGTGACTTGGGAACACTAGACTGGGGATCACTGTTGTCTCCTATCTTTCGATTTGACTTGTTAAATAGTTTTGACTGGCTTGGCCCTGATGTAGTATAAATTGCCGCAACTATTTACTGATCTAAACTTGAAACCTAGAACCATCCAAACAGTCCAGCAATCATAACCGCCAGTACAGGCGGAAACATCCAGTGCTGAAATTCACCACCCCCAATAACTATCCGGCTGACGAATCCATCCGTAATAGGCAGTGTCAACGCTGCGCTCAAGGCTTTCCCCATCAACTTCTCATCACTTGTCGTCCAGATGATGGAAATCAGGAGGCCGACCGAGATATTGCGAATGCCCCAAATTCGCATGAGCGCGTGGCTAAACTTCTTGGCCAGAGGCTCGCTGGGCACAGGAAATTCGAGGCTCTTGAGGTGGGCGTCAGGACGGAGCGAGGCGTTTAGGCCGAGGCCGACAAGCATGAGGCCCAAGCCAAGGCTACCGTTGAAGATGATGGGGTGTGACATGGCGATTAGTGTTTGATTTGGGATATAATAGGCTGACGGAAATGGTTCTTGAGGTGTCTTGGTGTGATAATGCAAAAGGGTGAGCGAGGTATGAGATGTGGTTTTTATGTTGTGAGTGAAGTGATGCACCGAAATGTGAGTCGAAGGAGCGCCCAACAGGCAGTTTATGTACTAGTCGTGGCCATGTTCAAACATGGCTCAAGCTCCCAGATTCCTCTTTGATTGATAATTGCCCGCGCTTACGTAGGCACGACGAGAAGTCCGAGGCCGAAGCCGCGATGCGCGTAAGCCGATGCGCCCAATAGGGCTGAGCGTTGAGTTACAGTAGGCCTTAGCTTCGAGAAAAGTTGCTTCCTGCGGGGTGGATGATGGCAGCACAACCAGAGAGTAGCCACTCACAAGGCTGCATTCACCGGTGCTTGCTGACAACCTTGGTTCCAGACATTCCGGCGAATCATTTGTGATGGTAGGTCTATCTGAATTATCGGATTTTGACAGGATTCTCGCTCTTCTTGCTTTGCGCGAAAGTCGATTGTGACCATCTGCCTGCTAGGTTACCACGATGACGAATGTCGCTTTTCTTTTAATGCGGCATGTATTCGCAAGCCGCCTCTTTTGTTAGGTTACAAGCGGTAGCCTGATTTACCTGCTTCGTCGTAGACCCTGAAGTATAAAACTCCTTCTTTTCCTCCATCTCCTTCATATTCATCATCTTCATACGGCAAAATAGACATTGATAAAATTAGTCTACCAAGTCTTTACCACGCCACACCTCATTCAACACAATGCCCTGCGACGATTGCAAAACCGGCTTCCAATGGAACGGCACCCCTACCGGCAAAGAGACCACCCTCAACGGTGCCAAAGCCTACGTGACTGGCGACTCCAATGATACCGCTATTCTCATTTTGACTGACCTTTTCGGCCACACGCTTCCAAACGTCAGGATCCTTGCTGATCACTATGCCCAAGAGGCCCATGCCACAGTCTACGTGCCCGACATGTAAGCCTCCCCCAATGCTCTTGCAATTCAGAAGCTCACCATAACCTTTTAGTTTCGGGGGCGAGTTTGTACACCCCGACGCGTTATCTGATCCTGAAGTGGCGAAGGCCTTTGATCTGAGAGCGTTCCTCGGGCGCAATACCAAGGAGATCCGCTGGCCAGAGATTAAAGCCGCTGCGCAGACCCTCAAGGCGCAGTACTCCAAGGTTGCGGCTATTGGATTCTGCTACGGTGGCTGGGCTTGCTTCAAGCTCGCCGCCGACCCTTCTCTCATCGACGCTGTCTCCGTCGCCCATCCGTCAGGGCTCGAAAAGTCCGAGATTGATGGGATCAAGGTCCCCGTGCAGGTCTTGGCGCCGGAGAATGACCATGAATATACAGAGGAGCTGAAAAGATACACGTTTGAGACATTGCCGGGGACGGGTGTGCAGTGGGAGTATGTCCATTTTCCTGGACTTCGTCATGGATTCGCGACTCGTGGGGACCCAAATGATGAGAAGCAGAAGAACGGACTTGAGAGAGCAAAGAGGAGCGCTGTACACTTTTTTAACGAGTTTTTACATTAATACCAGTAGTATAGCAGCAACGGCTGGAGAGTCCGGGCTGAGGCGGCCCTGGTGAGCATTCAAAATGCTATGGGATAGCAATTCATAAGAGAAAATAGGTTTCAAAGGCACAACCCTCTTACTCCCCACTATTTACTTAGTCCAACGACTATCTATAAAACCTGAATCATCATGAAATCGCACAATCTGAATATGTCCAGATTCATTTTGAATCGCAACTGTAGAATCCATAAATGCCACTGAGTCGAATCTGCGTTGCATCGCTGGACGCCCTGGTCTAAAGTCTTGTGTTAAGTAGAGTACTTTTTGGTTGTCTTTAGTAATCCATGCACAATCCTCACTTAGACCATAGCCGTGATATTCCAGGTGATGTAGATCGAGGTTGATCAAGATAATGCCACCATCCACTAGAAGGCGCAAGCTCTCAGCATCGAAACGGCATTTTCTCGTCCCGTACGACAATTCAATTGTCAAGGGTCGCGAAGTGACGGGAAGACGCAGGTTCCATATCCAAACACGGTGATCCAGAGCAACGGCAATCAGATTGCCATCGGGCGATATTGCTAAGGAATTCCAGCTACCCTTGTCTATCAACCCCGTATCCCAAGGAATCTGAAATTGAGGGTTAGATTCGCCCAAGCGCCAGACTAGGACAGAGCAAAAAAAGGCCTCGTAGCCGAAATCCTTGGAAGTGACCATGGCCAGCAATTCGTCACTAGGTGAGAAGTCCACCAACAATACGTTTTCTGATCCAGAGGTTGCCCAATAGGAATATAATTGATGAAAGTCTTGCCCTGGCGAAACTGACCAGACACGGACGATATCCAAATCGACAATCGCTAGGAGCCGGTCATCATGCGAGTAGACCACTTTCAAAGCATCGACAGATATAGTTCCCTTGATTTCGAGGGTTGCGAGATCCAAGAGAGACACGCACGCGCCACGGGCTACTGCCAGAGACGTACCATCGTGGGAGAAGGTTAGATCCCAGATCACCCTAAATTTTCTCTCAGGAGACGCAGTATTGTTGACTGTATTCCAAACTTGGAGTCGGCGCAATGAGCGGTAGGCTACAGCCTCACCGTTGGGACTGAAAATGGGGGCGTCAAAATATTTGACAGGAAGTGTGGAAATGTTTGCGACCTCTCCGTGCTGTACCGTTCGTATTCCTACACCACGCTGAGAGGTGAAAGCAAGCAACGAGCTATTGTCCCTACTTGGTGAGAAGGTCATTTCCGGCATCGAGTATTCCCAAGTTTCGGGAGAGTGTTGATTTTGAGGGACTGACCCCGATTGCATGTTCAAGTCCCAAATCTTGACTCCATTCATTCCGGCCACTGCCAAAAAATGCGAAGCAGCGGAGAAGGCGTAGGTATCCAAGGCATCTTCTACGCTTGAATCATCCCATTGCAACGCTGGGAAGGTCTGTACACAATTCATCCCGGTATCATCATAAATCCTCATCGTACCATCGTCGCAATGGCACAGATAGCTCATACCAGTACCCAACCACGCCATTGACTTTGATGCAACATGGGAAGAGAAGCTGAGGATTTTGGAGCCATCTTCAGTTGAATAGACAGAAATGGTATGGTCTCTGCTGCGCACAGCGACTTTGTCAGAGCCAAACCAAGTCATGTCTTCAACCTCTGCTTCCAACGAGATCGTCAGGCTGGATTCCGAATTACCTATGGACCATAGGCCAATTCTCGCTCGACCGCTCCGCAAAGTTGCCATTTGAAGGCTATCAGGTGAAAACCTCAATTGCAGCACCCCGAACAATGGACAGATCTCTTCCCCAGTGTTAGAGTCCAATATCAGAAAGAGTTTCTCTGATTGTAGTGCCGATGTTCTCGCGTTCGGCGAAAAGTAAACCCTGTCAATAGAGCCCAGGTATGAGAAACCAGTGCCGCCGATGAAGTTCCCAGATTGGACTGCAAATCGGTTCACCGAACCATCCCTCAGTGCCGCAAAAACTTCAGTTCCATCGTTTGAGAAGGCCAAGGCCCAGACAGGTTTTTGAACCTGAATCGACAGAATGCGATGACTAGCCAATATGTCCCAAACCTCTAGAAAACCCCATTCTGAGGACCGATAAGTCTCTACGCGATATCCTATGGCAAGTAAATTACCATCAGGAGCGAATGACATGCAACTAGGACGCCTTGGGACTGGGAGGTCCTGAAAAAGCCGTGAAAACGTAGCCCCATCACTTTCACTTTCAGGATGTGCTGTCACACCTTGCAGCTGATGTTGGTATCGACTTTTGATCTCGCCCATACTCTGCTGTGGGCAAAATAAAAGGGCGGATGCGTAGACTTGCAAAGGTGCATATTCTACACACGACTTGTTGTAAAGAATAAAGCGATGCGCCTCTTTAACAAGCTTGGTAATCTGATGAGAGTCTGATGAGCAGCTTGCTTCATAAGACCTACTGAACCGTTGGAAAGCGGCTGTGCCTTGGGCCATGTTGCGTGTCAGGCTGAGCATTTCGATCCAGTGGAGCAGATCATGGCAGATAAAATCCTCCAGTACCGCATTGTCTGATGTCTCCCATTTTCCTTGTTGCTGAATATGATTGGCATGATCCAGCCAGTGGTGACAACTGTAGCAGAGTCGCGAGATCGGATCAGGTTCCGGCTTCTTCACTTCATCAACAGCCGTTCCTAAAAAAGGGAGTTGATAGACATTTCGAGTCAGGGTCTTAATATTTGATAGTGCCCTGCGAAGAACGAGTTGATGCTGATGTGTGATGCCGTCAGGAAATGTCTCGCCTTGAGCCGTCTCAGTCAAGTATTCTCTCGCGGATTCGTGAATGAATGTCGCAATCGCCCGGTCATTTTCATGACCCTGTAGGCTCAGGAATGAACCACAGTTAGCTACAACTGCCCTGAGTTCCTTATTCGGCAGACCCTCAAGGCCTGGAACGAGAGTTTGCAACTCGTCAAGTGCCAATGGGCGATTTGTGACGCACACAAGTCGTAAAATCTGTCGACATGATTCACCATCAACCGACTCGATGGCCCTATGAAACATGCGCTCGTACAACTTATTGAGACCCTGCGGCATCTTGTCAAGGGCCTTTTCCACATGCCGAGTCCCGGGGCCCAATCCTTGAAGCTCGAGGCACACGAGAGCTACCCACAGAAAGGTGTCACCAGCCTTCGAACACAGTGTTTTCTCAACGCGATCTTCAAGTCCATCATCATAGTGATTGATTTGAGATAGCCTCTTCACGCTGTACTTGACGAATGCCACTACAGCTTTTGAGATGACTTCCTCGCTCAGCTTTAGGTATGACGGCTCGACGACAGGTGCATCAAATAGCAGAGAACTGCGATAAATTTCCGAGGTGCGCGTGGACATAATCCACTGCGCAGGATACTCATGTGAGAGCTGTCCAATGGTCCTGAGGAGAGTAGTGATACTTTGCTTGTCGCATTCGTCGATAGCATCAACGATGAGAACGGCTCGGCTCATGCTGGGTGCGCTTAGCGCCTTGCCCAACATCTTCTTCAGAGTGACAGATACCACAGTATCGTCATCTTCGACCAAGCTCTTGGTCTTGTTTTCGTATTCTTCTCTCAGGCGGCGTGTGAGACCCCAACTCTGGGTACAAATGAGCCACAAAAGTCCGCGGAGAACTGCTTTTGCTGTCCTTGTCTGTAGACGGTCGGCCCGGCAAAAGAAGTAGCTAACCACCCCGTATTCCGGTCTCTTGACAAGGCGATCGACGATACCACAAAGAAACATGGTCTTTCCACTGCCGGGATTTCCGGTGACCCATAAGATGCCTGGGGCGTCATCGCGCTGCAGCTTTTCAAAGTTACTGTGCTCCAAGACCAGATCATGTGCCGTTTTCACCATGCCCCCTTTGAGCGTCTCAATGGCCGTTTTTTCTGAGCTGGGATCCACATCGTGTAGCTGATTCAAGAAAGCTTTGTCTTTCTCTTCCTCATGAAGCTTGTGCTGCTGGCTGCCAACGTCCCGAATCGCTGATGCAATTGTCTGAAGATCAGTCCGCACACCTTCGAGGCATATATCGAGATTCCGGAGCCGGGTGCTAGTATCTTCATCTCGGAGCTGCCTCACGTTATCCTTCACGCGAAGGGCTTCCTTCTCAATTGATTCAATCTTTCCTTTCCAGTCGTCCAGCTTGACCAAGTCACGCAGAATAGTCGCCACCTCGGAGCGACTATAGAGGCAAACGCTCTGCATCTGATAAAGCAACAGCTTCTCGTAAAGTTTACTGATGCTCTTTTTGAGAGAATTCTGTAACTCTTTCATAGATCTGTCGATCTTATCTTCGTCTAGTACGAGTGCCGAAAGGTTCCAGTACCATTGTGCACGTTCGAGGATATACTTGATACCATCCCGATTTGCCCCAGGCTCGGAAAGTGGCGAGGCAAGGATCTGATAGATGTCAATTATTTGTCTATAAAGTAGACTCGCAGTGGAATCACTCATACATCAAGCACGGCAGTAATCCCCGTCCAAGCTGTTGAAGCCGTAGGGTCAGCCTTAACAATCGAAGATATGGTACTTCGCAGTTGATTGAAAGGCTGAATTGCATCGTTGATCTTTTCTTTGATGTTTGTGCCTCGTTCGGTCTTTGACTGTCCAGCCTCAATCAGCTTGGCCATTTTGTCTCGTCTATCTTCTGCTGTCCCTAGAAGGTTATCGGGGTAGCCCTCGACGCTTATAGCTGCGACACCACTTGTGAGTTGACCTGATAAGATCCTCTCGTAAGCGTCTACGACGCCGGGGTCCTCGGCTTTGATGCTATCATAAGCATCATTCCAAACTTGGGATTGTACGGTGGTGTTTTCAAGGGGTAGGGTTGGAGTATCCGTGGCTGGGGGTGGACTTTGTTGGTCATCTGGAGGTGGTATCTGAGAACTGCCAGGTGCTTCTCTGTCAGACACCTCCGTTGGTCCCAGCGATCCAACCAACTTGTGCCATTTTTTACGGATGCCCATCGTATCAAGGGCGATGAAGGGGCCACAATTGATTGGTGATTCAATCTTATCATGAACGGCCACAGCTGACAGATTTTGAGATTGCTGAAGTGAGAAATCGATAATATAGATCGAAAGACCATATGCGGGGTTTCTGTTAGAATTTTGGTTGCCTAAGGCTTTTAAAACATGGTTGGCGAAGCGATCAGGCCATTCTGTTTTGACCACAGCCTGCATACGATCAGCGGAGATCAGGTTCACCAACCAGCGATAACAGGGCTTTCTGACATCACGTCATGGAGCTACAGTGGGTGGCCAAAAACAACAGACCGAGACACATGGAAGTTGCACCTGGAAGGGTATAACTAAAGCAATATTATACCATAAATAACGACACACCTTGAGTCGAGACTTTTGTATTTTAGGTGTTAAATTGTATAAATTACGATTATCGCGACTTTTGTCACCAGCGGCACCGCCAAAAGTATTGAGTTTAGCAGATTAATTGTCCACCCACTATACACCCTGGCACCGGCCGCTAAAAGATCTACACCGCGACAGGCCGATCTTGACTACAACAGTCTAATAGAGCAAGATTGGCTTTTCAGCTCCCCACTATTGACTTCTGGCATTGGATGGGTATTGTTCCAACTAACAGGCGCCAGGTGACAACTAGCACATAGACGCAGGGCATGAACGACGCGGCCTAGTGGAGAGTGTGGATGCAAATGCTAGGGTGAGTCGAAAGAACACGACTATGGCGACTATTTGACATCCACGCCCGAGCCTACAACACTATCCGTCAAGGCAAAGCGGCAGGTCTGATGTCTCGTAATGTGACTGGATATGACGGGATGTGATTGATGTGATGGTAAGAGAGAGAATTATCCCTTCATTACTTCAGATCGGATTCATGAGTTGACAACAGCCACACGCGCGTGCGCCCGGATACTCAGCCCTGGGTCAACTGGCCTGAGGAGCGCTGTTCACTTTTTCAACAAATTTTTACATCAAGACTAGCAGTATAGCAGCGAAGGCCAGAGAGTGCTGGTCGACGTGGCCTCAAACGAGGCAGGGTCGATGAATAACCATCGTCAAGCTATGACACTCCTGTCTTACGAACTGAGAGAGGTTTTGGGTAGTATCTGCTTCCCAACAACAGAAGACGTACCGCCATGTAATGCACTGGTGATGAAGATACAAAACCAACCCATGGACATTCCAAAGTGAAACCAAAAGACTCGAGGCAGATTAATCAGCTCAGGTACTGGAGCTTGTCTCAGTGGACCCATCGAAAAGATTCTTTTGCATTAGACACGAAGCTTGTAGTACAGGACCCCCCCTATGGCAGTTCCAACAGCTCCCAAGATGGCGAGGTTCTTGATAGCTCCCATAATGTATCTCTTGCCCAGCTTCATCTCTTGGCCAGCCCAGCCCACGGCGGCATTTTCGTGTGGAAACGGCTCATCAGGAACCGGCTTATCGAGAAACTCGCAGAGCGGTTCCCATCCGTCTTCAACACTCCACTCCAGAAGGCGTTCTTTAGGGACCATGCCGCGAACCATGTTGTAATGTGCTATGATCGTCAGCTTGCTCCATGTTCATGGCGGCGATTTTACATACCTCGAGCAGCCCATTTTCCGCAACGGGCAATTCCAGTCTCGATGTTTCCGTCAATTGCACGGAACAGGCCGGGCCACATAAAGCGGACGTAGACGTGCCAAGACCAGAAGCACTCCTTGTCGAGACACGAGAGGAAGAAGAGTGGCCAGTGGTGCTGGGCTCGTGCAAGTGTGTTTGAAGCGCTGCGGTGCCAGGCGTCCACGTCACGCCGGTAGTTGAGAATCACCTTGGCGTCTGGATAGGCCTCGATGAGCTCTGCCGCAAATACTGACGCGGGTGCATCTGCAACTGCGACTGCGTGTCCCATGACGGCGTCAAAGTCGGCGGCAGTGATGTCTACGTCGCCGCCCATGGGGGGAAACCATCTGGACGATTATTGTCAGCCGTCTAACAGCCTTCAGGCAGGCGCACGTACTTTTTCCGGCACAGCTTGACCCACTGCTGCGAGTAGTTGGGACTCTCAAAGTTGATATCCCAGCCGTGATATGTGTGGTCATAGCCCAGCTTGATCAAGGCGTGCTGCAGCGACTCGGTACCGCTCCGCGGCATGCCGATGCATATAACCTCCATAGGCTTTGTGCGCACGCGCTTGGGTGGCTCGGGGAGGGCGTAGAGCCACTCCACAAAATGGTACCACCAGCCATCGAGGTTCGGCATCATGAAGTTGTTGAGGGTATGTTTGTGCTCAGTCGAAAAGGTAAGCGCGCAGCAAGTTGCTGGATCTGACATGGGCTGTAAGCAGCGAATATCGGCGGTAAGAGATAATCCGGGGCGGATGCAAAGCACAGTTTAGCAGGGCCGTGGTTAATTCAAGTTTTGCCAATTCAAGTTCAATCAAGCTAATTCAAGGCGCACAAAACTTCAATTCAATCAGTTTAAGTAATATACATCAAGTAGTTAATCGCAATTTATTCAAGTTGTATAGGGTAAGTAAAAAGAAGGAAAAAAGGGGCCAACGAAGGAGATCCTGCTAGCTAATCATAGATAAGATAAGAGACATTGATAAGATAAGAAGGCCCTGACTATGAAAATCGTACTATGTAGCCTGCGGCCAGCCTTCTCACATGACTCTCTTAAGTCAATTTTTTCAATTCGATTCAAGCAACCCTGTTCAAGTTCAAATCGGGTCCTTCCCGACTCAAGTTGCTGAAAATCCTGGTTGAAGTTGAATTGACCGTAGCCCTGTGGTCTGGGGCAACTCAGCCAGCCACCCGGGATGTACTCACCTGGACCCTCCGTGCATCGGAGACATGGGGGTTTGAACCCGCTCAGTGATTGTTTATGCGATTGGATGAGCTGTGCGAGTGGCTAAACACTAGGCCCTTGAGCTGCCGAATGTCTCAGGTCCAGTCTATACCGGATGAAGTCGGCAAGTTGCTCGGTACGGGTTGTGGGGTTTCTGCACCCCTGTCTTCATCCGTTAAGGATCTGACCAGCTGCAGCTGGCTTCAAACTAACAGGGGTAAACTGAACAAGCCCAGAGGGTCTAGCCAGTTGACACGATACCATACGGAGTAGACACGCCCATCATGTCACAGCCGGTGCATACTATTGACAAGGGGCTCGGATATTCCAAGACGTACCATGATCTTCTAGGCGAGAGGGCCCTCGATTTCGCACGTGCCTCCCCGGGCTAGGCCGCTCGCCCATCTACGGCACGAGGATAAAATCCATACACCTAATTGGCCGCCTGCCCCATGAAGCAGTACGTGTCTGTTGACGACACGATAGCGGTAGCTTTTAACCCTGGGACATGGCTGCTACTATTGGCACTGATCATGACTATCTCGGTCTCGACCTTGCTAGGAACTTGTGATGGCAAACTATGGCTCTGATCATCAAAGTTTCTATTGCTACTAGAGTGGTCTCTCTTGTAAGTGGCGAGCTGAACCTCTTATCTGGAGCACAAAGAGCGTTCCAGACCGGAAAGAAACCATGCCGTTCAAAGGTTCACGGCCTTGCTCTCATCCTGTCAATCAAGATAAAAGACTCGTTCGTTCGTCATGGGAGCTGAACTTGTGTAGTATCCCTTTATGATTCTTTGACTCTGATCTCCACTGTGGCCATGGCTCAATCATGGAGAGCCCTCCTCGTGGCGAGTCTCGCACTCGGCACCACGGCCAACCCCCTCGACACGTCCATCGTCGTCCAGTACCCCAATGCCAACTTGCCCGCGGGCTATCTCACAGACCCAAATAACACAGCCCTCGGCGCGCCTCAGCTCCGTAGGCGGACGATCGGTCTAGCTGAGATCCTCCCCTCGCTCGATGCTCGCGGCAACAGCCGTTGCTGTCCTCTTGGTACTGTCAACGACGGCACTGGCTGTGTCTTCCCCGAGTCATCCGTGTGTGAGCCCGGCACGAGACTCGACGGCAACGTCTGCGTCAGCGACCACCCGCCCCTGTGCCCCGGAGACTTGAAGTGGAACGGCCAGCTGTGCGTTGCTGAGGCACCCCCGCTGTGTCCCGCGGAATCCAAGTTCAACGGCGTGGCATGCGAGGCCGTGTATGACCCTGTCTGCAAGCCCCCCTTCCAGTACCAGGACGGCATATGTGAATCAAAAGGACCACCGCAGTGTCCTGCTGGCTTCACCATCAACACCAAGACGAATCTCTGCACATCCCTCCAACCCCCCAAGTGCCCTGGGAAACAGACGTTTGACCCAGAGGCTGGAGGGTGTGTCAGCGTCGAAGGCCCCAAATGTCCTGGGAAGAGCAAGCCTGAAGGGGACCAGTGTGTCGACCACAACCCGCCGGTCTGCCCAGATGGATACTACATCAACAACGGTGTCTGCAGGCATCAGCACCCGCCTTCTTGCCCGGACAAATTCACTCTCAAGGGCTGCGCGTGCGTGCGTGAAGAAGACCCAATCTGCGCGCCTGGCTTCTTCAACACGTATACAAAGGTCTGCGAAGATACGCCGCACTGCCCTCCCGAGTACAAGTTCGTGGGCTCCGTGTGCCTCAGTGAGGTGCCGCTCATTTGCCGTGGCAACACGCAGCTGGTGAAGAGTGACGCCACGGGCAAGTCGGCCTGCTGCCCTGAAGATTTTGACATTTATAACGGCGAGTTCTGTGTTATGGATGTCGATGATCCTGATGATTGGGACTGTCCGGCTGGCGCTCATTACGAAAACGGACGGTGCTGGATCAAGCCCGATGAACCGCCATCCTGCCCCGAGCATAGCGAGAGGATCGGCAACGATTGTGTCAAACGAGCTGTTCCCGTCTGCCCAGACAACGGCAGCTATACCGACGGCAAATGCATTCTCCCTGGCTCCCCCAAGTGTCCCCAAGGCTCTACCTTTAACGGCGTAGACTGCGTCTCGGACACGCGGCCTGAGTGTCCCCCGAACTCGGTCATCAACGGCAGAGAGTGCATCTCCAACGGCCCCGCCAAGTGCGCTGATGGCTTCACTCTCACGGGCAACGACTGTGTCGCAATCGAACCTCCCAAGTGCCCCGAAGGATCTACACTTGTCGGCAGACATTGCAGACACCCTGACATTCCCATCTGCGGACACGGCACCAACCTGCACGACGGACATTGTGCGTCACCTACGCCGCCTGAATGTCCTGCTGGCAGTTACTTCAGCAACGGCAGATGTCTCGCTCGAGATCGTCCGCATTGTCCGTCTACGAACTTCATCTACGATGGCAAGAAGTGTATCGCGACGGGCAAGCCCAAGTGTCCAGATGATCTCTGGTTCGACGGCACGCACTGTGTCGGTAGGGATAGGCCTGCCTGTCCCGACGGCCAGTCTTTCAATGGCAAGGAGTGCATCTCAACCAAGGACCCCAGATGTCCTGACGATCTCTTCTTTGACGGCAACGGGTGTGTCTCCAAGGGTCCGCCCCAGTGCGACGGTGATACTGCCTGGGACGGCCAAAAATGCGCCTCCAACAAGGACCCTGAATGTCCCGAGCGCACCACCTACGACCGTGCGACCAGGTCATGCACCGCCAGGCCACCCAAGTGTCCCGAGGGAACAGAGCTACGGGGCGACGTCTGTGTAATGATCCAGCCGCCAGAGTGCCCAGAGAACACAGTCCGCAGGGGCGAAAAGTGCATCACTGAAGCCCCACCGACGTGTCCCGACGGCCTCCACATGGAGAATGGACATTGTGTTTCGTCCAAGCCACCCACTTGTGGCGATGGAACTGCATTTGATGGAAAGAGGTGTGTTATTGGCACCAAGATGGAGTGTTTCAACATGGAAGTTTGTCCTCCTGTCGGTGCTGCCTCGTTGCCTGCTCCCAGACTTGGAGGCTAGAGCTGCATGCGCTGGTAGTTTGTTACGTAGATAAATCAATGGAACGAATATCATGTTTATTTATGCAATTAGATGATGTACACAGCTTCGAGACTGTCTGTTGTGAAGATGTCATGAAAAGACCCATGAAAAAAAAATGAGTCCTTCGTTAAAAGAAGCTTGATCCTCGCGGGTCATGCTCTATTATCCATTGTAGACCTCTCACTGACTTCTATAGCAAGACAGTCGCCTGAAAGTCGCGGCCAAAAATCAGATGGAGACAACTTATCTCTTAGAACTGTGCCATCTCACCGTCCCTGGTTCCTCTTGCCTCTTCTCAGATTTCCCCGACACCCATGCTTCATCGTCTACAGAAGACACTAGACCAGTCTAGTTCCACTACCCCAGCCAGCCTCCTGCTTCTGGCTATCAGTTAACCCAATCTAGTACTTTCTGCAGTATCCGAGCGGTGTATAGTGGCAACTACTGACAACTTGGCGGGTGCGGCCATGTGGAGCCCCCTGAGTCGGCCGGACGCTGTAGTAGACGGGTGGCTTGCCCCTACGAAGTGTCAATCCAAATTTCTTTGCACCATATCGACCATAAAAGTCCAGCGGCAAAAGCCAACCCAAGGATCAGGCCTGCTGGCACTCCAAGGTTGCATCAACAAACTCGGAACGTCACTGGACGTCAATATCGGTTGTCGTAGACATTCACAAAAATAATGGTCAAGTGTCACGTTTCAGCCATGCCCTACTGAGTTATCACTGGTCAATTGGGTTTACTTTTGAGTTTCAGCTATGAACGACCCCGGCACGGGAACTTCATCGAAGCGACTAGAGAGTGACAGGCTCCGGAACTAAACTAGGTAGTCCTCAATAGCTCGTGCGCTATGACGCGGCACAGTCCGCTACGGCGCCTAAAATCGCTTCCCCTCCGCTACCGCAGTAGGATGGAAAGAAGCGAAAAAAGCCCCAGGCACGCTTCGTCATCACGAGCATGCAGGAGACCAAACATGGGGATGTTAGACGCCTTGCAACTCCGGTTTAGGTGGGACTCATTCCCGCTGTTTTTGTCCATATTGCTAGACGAGCAACGTCTCACCGTTAGCGCGAGGAGTGAGGCGGGCTGATACCCCGGGAATAATAGTCCAAAATGGGCTCGGTTTAGCTGCCGTTCCCGCTTGGTCTCGTAAGGACCCCCTGGTCACGGCAAGGCACAAAGTCGGCACGCCTCAAAGGTTTGCATGACGGAACATGTGGCTCATCGCGGAATTTGGGGATTCTGGGGATCACGGTACGAGGGGAGTAGCCCTTCTAGTCGCCTATTCAAATAAATGAGGATTAGTTTTTGTCTCTCCCACACCCTTGGATATAAGAGAGTAACACATCAGCAAAAGAACACTTTCTGGATGAGGATTGGTACGTGAAATCCTCTCGTCAGTACACACTCCCTGCGAGGGTTGCTCAAGGTAGGCCTTCTTATAGCAGTTCAAGTCTCCTGGTTCTTAACAACTTGGCGTACATTCGGCGTTGACAATACAATCTTTGAACGCGGGGAAGCCGGTCCAGGCTGCGGTAAGGGGGCGTGCGAGAGGTTCGCCGACGTTAGTGAGCTGCAACAGTGCGAATAGAAACCTAGACGTGACTGAAACCGTCTAAAGACTTTTAAGGATGATCAGCCAGCCTCTCTACGAAACTCCGAATGCTAAAGGGCCTGGAACGCGATTCATCGTCGCATGCAGGTCGTGGGCGGTTCCATCACCCATCAAATAGCGTGGATTCTAGACACAAAGAAACATTTGTGACATTGCCTCCTGTAGGTGTGTCCGCTCGTCTAAGGAACAAGGGTCCAGTAGTAATACGCGTAGAGTGGAATCAAGCTTGACGAACCAATCTGAAAGCGTAGTAGATGATGAACTCCGGCCCGTTGTTGAGCGGGACTTGTTCTCGGCCCAGCTTACAACCAGCTCATGATTGGTTGGTCATACAGTGATAGAGCCGCTGGACTTTGTGGGTTCCTTGAGTGCCGAGGTCCCTGTAGCTTGATCTAGATTTCTTGGACCCCTATGTAGGTGCGTATCTCTGCCTAGACCCCTTGACTGAGGCTGGCTGATGAGTAGCGAGACGCAATTCATGTATATCTGATGTGATGAAGTCGATAGTGGCTTGTTCTACTGGTGATTGATTCCCTCCGACATTCCGCGGTGTGGTCGATACAAGTCTAGACACAATATTTGTTTCATATCAGCTTGCTCCTGGGCAGCCAAATGTCCAAATCTGCCTTCAGGTGGAGATTTACTACTGGAAAATGCAGCGCATAGCCCCATCATGGGAAGTCTAGACAACCTCAACTAGTTCATACCAGCTTGCCTCCTTCAAGCCAGATGCCTGTGATTCGTCTTCTTGCAGAGACGCCTTTGCGATAGAGGCGAATTTTATCACGTTCTTGGGTTGTTTGAGCGCAGGGGTATCGGATTTATTGTGACGAAACAGCGTGTTTCGACCTAGTCCTGTGAACTGAGGCCGCCTGAGGGATAGCCTGAGGTGGATTAGCGTTTCAACAGTTTGGGAACTGAAATGTCTCATGTTGATCTGTGACTGTGAACCTATCGAATGCTGAGAGTGGCGACTTCAGCTGGCGCCTTTCTATGCGTGGCTTCGTGCTCCGCTCTTTCAGGTCTCGACAACCCCCTCCTAGCCGTTCCTCAGCACTGTAGGTCTTCCACCTACAGCGAATCTAGCTCAACGAATGTATCTCCAAGTAAGCTAATGGTCGGTGCTCGTGATACGGGCCAGCCATGGACCCAGTCATGCTGAGGAGGTTCAACCATCTATAAAAGGTGCCCCTTCCTCTGCTCAATTCTCGATTCACTCACTCACCATCAACACAATCACAACTTCAATCCTCTTAACAACCCATCATCTGAATCACCACATTTCACCATTACCTCAACCATGTCTAACAACTGCGGATGCAACCACTCTGCCAGCGGCCCCGCCCCTGACGCCCAGCCCAACTACGGCGAAATGCAGGCTATTTCGGCCATCTTGAACCCCCTCACCGTCGGAAAGCCCAAGCCAAAGATCCAGATTTGGCAGTCTCTGGGTAACGGGACTTTGGGCTTCGATCAGCTCGAACTTGACAGTGTCAAGCTCAAAGCCCAAGAGGCTGGAGATGTCAAGGGATACTACGGCTCTGGACGTATCGCTCCAGCTCTTCGTTACACTTCTAACCTTGTCACTCTGGTGTTTGATGATATTGTGAGTCATTCTGATCTTTTCTGCTGGATTGAGCAAAGAATTATGTTCCCTGACTTCCCCTGTTCAAGGTCAATGTGTATGGTGTCACCAAGATCGATGGCAAGAACACCCTGAGTCTCCTCAGCCCTGTGTTTATGCCACTGGGAAATGCTACCATTGATAATGGTGTTTTTGCTGGCACTAGCAATGGTACTACTGGGTTCCTGTATTTCCAGCAGTAAGTTCACTCTCATGACACCACTGAGCCTCTGCACAGCCCATTCTTATACGATACTCTTTCTAGATTCGACGCCAAGGAGCAACGATATGTCATCAAAGAGAAGAGCTTGGCTTCTCTCAACACTACTGCCAAAGTTGTCGGCGGTACCGATGATAGCAAGCAGAACACGAACCTGGTGGCTTTCTTCGATGGTACTTACCGCTGGATCGCATATCAAACCAGAGACGACAAAATTGTAATCAGGTGCATTGACCGTGATGACGGTGAGTGATGATTCATCCAATGGTTCCTCGAAAATAGCACTAACAGCCTGGTAGTGGATGATGTTCAAGGTTCCAAGAACCTCTGCAGAAATCAAATCTCCAGGCTTGCAGCTGTCAAGGTGGTGTCGAGCGGAGTCAACCGCATCTACGTCTACTTCACCAACATCGACAACGAGGTGTACCGCACTTTCTCAGATGTCAAGGGCGGCAGCCTGAACTTTCCCCAAGCTGAGCTTCTTAATGAGGGGTTGAAGCTCAACACCTTCAGCCAGATGTCGATTGTTCCTGATGCTGCTAACCAGCAGAACATCATCTACACCATCTCTGATGGAGGTTCAGGTATCGAGAGAATCACTGATGCTTGGGCTGCCTGAGATCACCCCTCAAGCCACTCCATGGCGGAGTGCACTAAGGCGACGATCAAGACGCAGAAGGAGGATCAGGGTGAACATGCAGCCACGGACGGCGATGATGGAGCACGGACAATGGGAATGCAGATTGAAATCGACATTTCTGTAACGGTTGATGGTAGGAAAGTTGATTTTTCGATAAGAACTAGAGTTTAATAGCTAGAGTTCGCTGCGATTCCTGTCATTACCGCATGACTGTTTATTGATATTGACGTTTATTTTTATATGTACTGTATATGCCAGCTGTGAGATACTTACTACCTAACAAGTGCAAACTGGTAGTAGCTAATAATTAGCGACGAATATCTCTATCTACAGTCTAAAAAGTTAAACTAAAAAGCAGCTAATATCGGACATAAGCAGGACAGTGCAGGGCGGATGTAAAGCACAGTCCAATGGAATGGATCGACAAGACGTAAGCACAGTAGACAAGGTAAGCAACGCAAGATAGAGACAAGGTTATATGATGTGGTTGCAATGTCACGTCAGACCCTAAATCTTGGCACGGGTCGTCGGCCCTCAAGATACAAAAAACAAGCTCTCGTATACATATAGACTCTTAAAAAATTTTCTTGGATTTGCAAATAAGCAAATTCTCCTTTCCATCCTCCTTGAGCTTAGTCTTGAGATCGATGCAGTGCATCGGATTCGGGATCGGCCCGCCAATCTCGGGGTAATCGCAGCAAGCCGGGGTCTTCTTGCAATCTCTCTTGAGGGTACACCCCGTGGCTTTTTGAACCTGTCAGAGACGTAATATGTTTTCCGAAGGAGTGGACTTACTAAAGTTGTTGTCTACAGCTTCGCAGTTTCTAAACCAGCCACCGCCGGCTTCGCTGCCTGGGGGATCCGCGTCTTCTGGCTGGAGAGGGTCGCAGCAGAAGAAAGAGTAGTCGAGGCATTCATCCTGCAGAGGGGTGGCGGATACCAGAGCGATAGCTCCTAGGATAAGAGTAACGGCACGCATGATGGGCTATGGATTGTCGATGGCAACAGATGGCAGACATGGAAGAGTACAGCCTTTTTTATATATCCTGCTTTTAAGGCTTCTCGTATTCAGCGATGCCACCCAAAAGTTCCATCGGGATAGGAAATCCCCGGGCCAGCGCAGATCAAGGGGCGCAGGTGGCTTCACCCTAGGCTGGAAGGATCTAGGGCTGACGAGCCAGCCAATCTTGTGCCTCGGGCGGGTAACAACGTGCGCTTCTCGAGGAATGCAACTCTACATGGCACACAAAGGATCGGTCATGTGGAACTGTGAGCCGATCCATAGGGCAACAGTTTAAGAATAGGATTCGGATTTCGTATTCGAGCCCGACACTAATCCTTCAACGTAACGCGGTACGTTGCTACTTCAAATGGATCCAACGTCACCTCGAAGCTACCCCCTTGCACTGGAATCTCCTCTAGGTCGTCTTCGAGGATGTTGGTCTTGTGCACCTTTTCAACCAGCCACGTTATCTCGATTGTTCCTCGTCCCATGCCGCCCAAGGCATCGTAGACCCGCACAATAACCGTCTTATCCTTCCGCTTTGGCAGGTCATCCTGCGACACATCCTCATCATCCTCACCGCGCTTGACCCAGTCTAATACGAGGTTATCATCACCGCTGAGTGAGATTGGTGCCTTGGATAAAACGCCCGGCTTTCCTGACACAAGCCGAAGCGGGTTGTTAAAGTTGAACGCGGCCCGGACCGTCGGGGCGCCAAGACCCCCGCGATGCGGCATAATGGCCCACCGGATGCGGTGCTGACCCATGTCGGCGTTGCCATCGGGTGCCTTGGGTGATCTCAGTAGCGAGAGCCTCATGACGTTGCCCACCGTTGCGAAACCGTACTTGCTGTCGTTGATGATTGACACGCCGTAGTTGTGCTCTGACAGGTCGGCAAACTTGTGGCAGCAGACCTCAAACTTGGCCATATCCCACCTGTTCACATTAGCACCAGCCATATTCCAAGAGCGCATAGAGACTTACGAAGTGTTGTAATGGGTCGGGCGCTTGATGATGCCGTACTGCGTCTCGTACGAAGCCTCGGTATTGCGGACCTGCACGGGGAACTCGACCTTGAGAAACTTCATCGTCTCGTGCCATTCCACATCCGCCGTGCACTCAATAAGAGAAGGCTGGTCATCAAGTACAGCGCTCAGCGAGATAGTTGTCTTGATAGAGCTGGTCTCGCTGATGCGCGTCTCGGTCACCACGCTTGCTCGGTAACCCTTATCCTCATGAATAGTGGAAGTCGAGCTGCCCAGCTCCTCACGGGTTTCAAGATGGTACACTTCCACGTCCCATGCCTGCCAGTAGACGGGTTTGTCGTCAAAGATGACGAACTGATTAGCTTTTCCAGACAGAGTTTCCCGCTTTGCTTTGCGGTCGTAGATTGAAGTAATGCAGCCTTTTTCCACCTTGACGGTCAATTGGTCATTCTCAAGTTGGAAGACACCAGGTGCTGTTTCTTGGACGGTCACGGGCTTGGGACCGTTTGGGGAGGCGTTGAATGACTCGACGGCGAATGAGTGACCTTGACCAGAAGCAATTACGGCCTCGGTCTCAGAAACATCGATCAACTCCTTTCGTGGCCAGGGCAAGGTATTCAGAGCCACGGCGGCATCAATCTTCAGATCGCTGTTTGCCTTTGCCACATCAATGCCAAGAGCGGTCAAGACTTGCTGAAGAAGCACTATTCCCGTCTCTTTCACGTTGGCATAAACCTAATTGCACATTAGCACATTCCTATACCTCCATAGTCCAAGGGTTACTCACCTTCTCAGAGTCATCATAACACATCTCAATGGCCGTGCCAGGTAGACAATCATGAAACTGGCAAAGCATCACGCCATGCCACATCTCATCTAGCTCCTTCTTAGGGTACTTGTACCCCTTATCCTGAATGGAAGCAATGGTTGCCAACAGCTCGAGATCGTGCAGTAGGATCTCGGAGCTGCGGTTATGCAGCTTGGTGCGAGCTTGCGTCGTATACACGCCGCGGTGAAGCTCAAAGTAAAGTTCTCCATACCAAGTCACGAGACTAGACGCCTTAGTCTCAAGTCGATCAAAGAATTGGTCTACAGTTGCGCCGGCGTGGACGCGGGGAATCACGCCCATGGTATCAGCCATGCCTCGAAGACGTCGGAGTCTTTCCATGTGTTGCCAAGTAGGACCGCCTCCGCCGTCACCCTTTCCGAACTGTGATGTGTGTTAGATGGAACATGGCCAGTAGTTTCCCTTGGGCTTACTTACAGCCATTAGGGCCGTGTTATCTTGGTCCAGTGACTTGTGGTTGGACATGCTTCGCGTAATGTTTTCAAAGTTGCCCTCGGCCGTGTACGTCTTGCATGGAGGCATATGGCAGATGACCTGGCTTCCATCAAGAGCCACCCTACAATTCTTTAGCAATACACCTTCAGTCACAAGTTACGAGACGTACCAGTTAAAAGTAGTGTGAGGAAATTCGTTCACGCTGTTGAAGCAGGGCTTTTGCGTCAGGAACCTCGTCATGCCAGCGAGTCGACAGATCTGAGGAATCTGGCACGAAAAGCCAAATGTATCCGGCAGCCAGGACGTCGTCGATCGGAATCCAAACTCGGCTTCAAAGAATCGCTGACCGTATAGGAATTGGCGGACGAGGGATTCGCCGCAGGGGAGGTTGGTGTCGTGCTCGACCCAGGAGCCGCCGATGGGGTGGAATTGGCCAGACTTGACCTTGGCCTTGACTCGCTCCCAGCCGTAGGGGTAGATCTCCTTGAGCCATTTGAACTATACACCGGTGAGTTGTGCTGAGTGATGGCATAAAATGGGGACTGACCTGTTGAGCTTGTGAACAAGCAAAGTTGAGCTCTGGGTACCGGTCCATCAAGTCACACTGGTTGGACCAGGACCGCACGACCTTGCGCTTTGTCTCTTCCCACGGCCACAGCCAGCATGTGTCGATGTGGCAATGGCCGACGGCGTAGATGGTTGGTCTACGGTCCAGAGAGCTTTCATAGACTGCAGCAGAGTCAATATGCTCTCCGAGATACTCGGCAGCAATCTTCCGACACGCGATAATGGAAGCGTCATCACCTGCTTTAAAGGTATCGATGATTCTACTCGCCACATTTAGCGCCTCATGCTGCTCCCAGGTATCCTCAGGCAATTCCATAGCGGCATCGTGGATGATGCCAAAGTCCATGTGCAGCATCCTTGCCTGGACATTGACGGCAACAAGCTCAGCCTGCGAGAGCTTAAAGAACTTGTTCTGGTCAGGCGGCTGGATTGAATCTCCGCCAGCGTTGTTCTTGAAGATGGGTCGACCGGGCCCGTTGCCAAACATGCCATTGCAGGCCATCTCAAGGTAGATGACATGTTCTCTGCCATCTTTGAAGGACTCAGGAACAACCCACTCAAAACGCTCACCACGACCAGTCAAGCCTTGAAGAGGCTCGCCCTGGGACGTCCAGACGGTAGCTTCATTACTGCAGTCCCAATGGAGTTCGACATGAGCATCCTTGCTGCAGAGATCTTCAGGCAAAGTGAGGGAACATCTGAACCAATGAGTAGTCCAAGAAGGGCCAAATGCCTCCCCAACCTGCGTCTCCCTGTATGTATTCGACTCGGCCGTGGCTTCGGGGAATGTAGGACGCGAGGTGCCGGGTGCGTCCCAGACGGATAGTTTGACGTGTGGTGGGCCAGAGTATTTACCGTGGTTCAACACGCTGCATAGTTTTCAGCACATAGCACACGGACCAACGGCCCTGGTCAGCCACTTACGACATGAGGTTGACCTTTTCCCATTGTCCCGGCGTGAAAAAATTGACCAGGCGTTTCTTGTACAGCGACGTGATCTTTTTGCCCACGGGTGCCGGGGCCCGGAGGGGGTACGGCCTTGCAGTCGTGTCAACAGCCCCGTCAGGGACGGTACGAGTTCCGTGCGAACACATCTTCAAGTCTATTCTTGTGTGCCACCTCAAAAAGTGAACAAGAGGGTTGCGAGCTTGCGGCGTAGTGCCAGACCATCATGTGTACACGCCGCAGTTCTTATTGGGGAAATAACACCGGCCCAACGACGGACCCGCACGAACCCTGCCAGACAGGACATGTATTCCTCTGCTTATTGGTGTCGTGTTCCTTGATAATTGTAGTCATTGTAACCTTGTTTAGTCTAACGTGCGGAGTAACGGGCTTGGCGTAGCGTGCCATCAGCCGAGTCAGTCGGACCAAGAAACGGGGGCAGGATACCAAGACTGCCTGACTCTTGGACCCCCAAAGTACATTGGGGGAAGTAATAACTCGGTCCAAGAGCACCGAGAGGCCGGTTGAACCTTGCAGCACACTTTGCACCTTAATCTGGCAGCTGCAGATTAATTGCTGTTTCAGAGATCAGATCTCCGTCTTCTGTTTCAGTTGCGAGATTGACAGCTTCGATCTTGTCTCTTCTCCCATTACTCCCCCAGCGTCGCCTCGCATTGTCCCGCTGCAGCGGTGAAGTCCCCCATCGTCAGGGTGAGATTGGGGCGCTTCCATGCAACGGCTCCTCGTCCCGTCTTCCTGGGTGATCCGAGTTCGGCGAAAGGTCCGGCGCCAACGCTTGGCCGACGGCCCAAACAGGCGAAGCGCATGAGGGGAATCCCGGCAAGCCGAGATAACTCTATTTGCACAGATTAAAGTACCCCCGTGGGGAACACTTCATTCGTGGACCCCCATGGGGAATCCCCGTCCGTGCAATGGCAAGAGACTCGGGGCAAGGTGGACCGAAGCCCCATCCCGGGGTTGGATTGACCGAGGTTGGGGCCGGTGATTGGCCTTGAGTCAAGTTGACAGGCCTGGGAATGGAGCCAGGTTAACCCCTTGAGGTGGGATCAACACCACTAGCATCCTGCAACGCAACGTGCATATCTTCTGGCCCTTTCCCACCTCCTCTGTTCCCCTCTCTCTCTCCTCACCGGCATCAACTTCTGTCTCCTCTAGTTGTTCGCCAGACATCACCACCAGACTCACAATGGCTCACGACGACGCCAAGGTCGAGGCCGGCCCCAAGCCTCCGGTCCACCACACCGAGAATGCCATCTACACTCCGCAGGCCGACCTCATCGAGGCTGCCGTCGCCACCAGCGACGCTGAGGCCCTGCTCCCGCGCAAGCAGCTGTTCAGGCAGTACTGGCCCGCCGTCGTGTACAGCATGCTGCTGAGTCTGGCCCTCGTCATGGAGGGCATGGACGTCGGTCTCATCAACAACTTCTTTGCGCACCCGGCTTACCTTAAGCGCTTCGGATGGCCCGATGCCAACGGCGAGCAGCACATTTCTACTCAGTGGCAGGGAGCCATCGGTGCCGGAAACAACGTCGGATCTGTCTTTGGTCTGTTGTTGAACGGTTACATGCAGTCCCGCTACGGAGCCCGCAAGGTCTACATGGTATGTAAAGCATCGCTCTAGTTTGAGTCTACTACTAACATGCGTCTTCCAGATCACCATGGTCTTCATGGCTGCCTCCATCTTCATCCTCTTCTTCGCCCGCAACGTCGAGATGCTCTTGGCCGGCAACATCATCTGCGGTATCCCCTGGGGTGTCTTCCAGACCCTCACCACCGCCTACGCCGCCGAGATCTGCCCTGCTGCCCTCCGAGGTTACCTGACGGCCTGGGTGTCCATGTGCTGGGGCGCCGGCAGCTTCCTCGCCACTGGTGTCCTCCGTGGCTCCATCGACCTCAAGGGCGACGCGGGATGGCGAGTCCCCTACGGTATCCAGTGGGTCTGGATCCCTCCTCTGATCATCGTCGGCTTCTTTGCCCCCGAGAGTCCCTGGTACCTCATCCGCCGCGGCCGCATCGCCGACGCCGAGAAGAGTCTGCGCCGTCTTGCGCAAAAGGACCACTACACTGAGCAGACCATGGCCCAGACTCTGGCCCTCATGCAGCACACCAACGAGATGGAGAAGATCGAGGCCGCCAACGCCAGCTACAAGGATGCTTTCCACGGCACCAACTTGCGCCGTACGGGCATTGTGTGCATGGCCTGGGTCATCCAGATGCTCAACGGTCAGTCCATCACTCAGTACGCCGCCATCATGTTGAAGTCCATCGGCATGGGCGCAACCATGGCCTTCAACTACAACATGGCCATCCAGTCGGTCAACATTGTCGCCACAGGTATTGCCATTTGCCTCATGGGCAAGATTGGCCGCCGTACCTTCTATCTCTTCGGATCCAGCGGCATTGGCGCTTGCATGCTGGTCATTGGTATCATGGGCTTCGCCGCGCCCGTCAACAAGATCGCCATCCCCACAGCCGTCTTCTTGATCGTGGTGCAGTGCATCTTCAAGGTCTCGCTCGGTCCCACCACCTACGTCGTCGTCGCAGAGGTCGCCTCCAGCCGTGTCCGCGCCCAGACTATTGTGCTTGGTCGCGCCATCTATGTGTGCTGCGGTATCATCGTGCAGCAGATCAACCCGCGCATGCTTAACTCTAGCAGCGACGCCTGGAACTGGGGAGCCAAGACGGGCATGTTTTACTTTGGACTCTGCTTCATCTGGGTCTTCTGGATCTTCTTCTTCCTGCCCGAGACCAAGAACCGCAGCTTTGCCGACATTGACTACCTCTTCCAGAAGAAGGTCAATGCTCGCAAGTTTGTCTCGACTCCTGTTGATTGTAAGTCTTCTCTCTGTCAAGAATATCGAATTGTACTGACTAGATGTGACAGTGTTCGAAATCGTCCCCGCCGACGGTTCTGCCAAGAGGATCGACGACGAGCACATTGAGAACGCTCCCGTGGATGTCGAGAGGCGCGTGTAATAAATAACATTTCTGCGAGAATGTACTTGCCGGCATTGACTCTTTGTGCAAGGCTTCAGAAATATGGTGGAAAGTGGAGCTCCAGGACTCATATTTGGGCTTCGCCTCATTCATCTCACAGCCATACACTTTAATTGAGCGTTCAGGCCTACTCTGGGCCTTGAGAGAACCACCAAATGTTTCAATAACATGCCACTGGTGCCATGACGTGATGTTGTTCTCCGGTGTTGTGGGTTGTCCCTCTGCCTCTTGGCAAGAAATGCACTTCGATCAGAATAACGTGGATACTGTTGGTGACACGTCGGAGTGCTCATACCCATGTTAACTACCTCAACGCATCTTTAAACAAGAAAAAGAATACAGCTATGGGGTATCTACGCGCTACATCTAGGCAATTGGCTAAGGCCGTAATCTTACGAAGCTACCTACTCTCATCTTGTAATTCACTAGACAATTAAGAGCCTATACTAAGCCCCCCATAAACTCGTTTCTAATTCTTCTAAACATTTATGAAATCCTTAGCAGCCGCCACATATTGCCCAGGCCTTGATGTACAGAGTAGTTCGTGGCCAGAAGCCTCACCGGTGATTTCTAGGAATCAAGTCGTAAGCTTTCCCATCTTAGTCGCGGTCCTGCTGCTGCGCATCAGCAGTCCAAGCCACTGTATTCTCGCCTTTTACCATGGCTTTCAGGTTTTATTGACAATTAATCCTCACACAGCTGGTCTCTTCACTGAGCGTTTGTATGCTAAATAGGTATCAAGTATAACAAATAACCAAACACACTCCGTCTGGTATGCCACTGGAACCAAACTTGGCACAAAACAGAAAATACCTATCTAAAGAGGCCTTTTTATACACTTTCTCGGTGCTCTTGAAGTAGATTTCTACATTTGAAACCCGATGGCGAATCTAACAACGATTTTGATCATGGCTCCAGGGTAGGGCATTCCCAAAACGCGATGGTTGAAACCTTCTCTTGGCAAGCGGCAAAGGCTAGCCAAAACACCAACAAGCACATCACTAGCATTCCCACAAACAGAATGATAAATCAAACAGGAACCTTAACCAAGCCTTGGGTAATAAAAATACTTTTTCAAACGAACATGGATGGCGTTTTGAGCCAATTTTAAAAACAGTGAGCGTCCCACAAAAGGGGTGGTTCCTCTGCCAATTAGAAAAAGCAAATCCCGCTACATCTAATGCCTGATGGCGTACGCAAAGCTGAGGGCCGAACTGCCCAGCGAAACCTCATCTTCTTTCCAAACAAACATACTCTTCAACGGCCTAGACAATTCGATATTCACATAGCACCATAGAGATCGCCTGGTTTCGCATAATGGCCGATCCAGACATGGCACACACGTCCTCGGCCACCGGCAGTGAGAATCGACATGATCACGATGCCGTAGCTGAGCAGTGCGCGACATCCATCCATGCCTCTATCTCAACCCTCCTGTGGAACGAAAAGTTTTCAGATATGACTATTCTCTGCAACGGGCGCGAGTTCAAGGTCCACCGCGCCATCGTCTGCACTCAGTCTGTATTCTTTGATCGAGCCTTGAACAGCAACTTCAAGGTCAGTGTTGTGACACGTAGCAGAGCATTGAAGGGTAGTCCAACTGATAGCATTAATAGGAGGCTGCTTCTGGCGTCGTTGACCTACCGGATGATGACCCAAATGTTCTCGAGTGCTTTCTGGAATTTCTCTACACAGGCGCCTACAGCGATGGCGTGAACAACACCTGGGGAAAACCGTCAGCGGTTGCCAAATTGAGCCCCCAAGAAGTTCAGGAAAGCCTGAGCACTCTACCGGGTCCTGCTCAGTTTCTGACGAGACCCATTGAAGAAGAAGATGATAACCTTTTTAAAGCTAGCAAGGCGAAGGAAGAGGAAGTTGACGAGGAATACGAGGAAGATGACGACGGCAACGAGGAACTGCCAGACGCCGATGGCCTCGCTGAACTCGCCCAGGAGATGGACGAGTTATCCATGCTGGAAAACGGCGAAGGCTTGCGAAGGCTGGCTGAGATGCGCGATGACATGGCATTGCCTCTCCGTCTGTACGTCATGGCGGACAAGTACGACGTGCCCGCCCTCAGGCTCCTCGCCAGGGAACGATTCTATCGTGCGGCTGAGTTGGTGTGGGAGCAGGCGGACGACTTTCCGGACATTGTGGATGAGATTTATCTCTGCATTCGGGAAACTGATCAGGCCATGAGAGAGATTGTCTGTCGACTTGTCGGAACCAGGATTCAGAGCGACCGAGTAAGACACAAGATGCGGGCTGTCATGGAGAAGCATGGGGAGTTTGCCGTTGGAGTCATGGAATATTCCCTCCACCTAGGATATCCCCAACTTGGAGTGGAGGCATCATAGGTGCAAGGTTTTCGTCACGGGCATATGTGGTGCCGAGGCGATGCGTTGAGAACACCCGCTCTTGGGGGGTCTGGGACACCTTTGTTTTATACTGCACGGGGGCGGGCGATCCGATGCAACAGCATAGAATGACTTGTATTACTTAGGGATTATTAGTTAGACATAATTGTATTGGATTCTAATGATGTACCTGACACCTGAAACGAATCTCGGGCGCTCCGAGGATTGACCAGGCCCGCGTTAGGACAAACCTCTCCACCGTGTAAGAGGCATGGAGAACCAACACTCATAAAATCACATCAGTGGGAGAAAATTGATACGGATCATAGTTTAATTCGGTTCCATTAAAGAGTGTATTAGCTTGTTGGTTATAATCGTGATCTTCGTAGCGAATGTAGGGCCTCAAAGCCAGTCCTCCCCGATACTTCATCTTCAGTTGTCGGCCCCTCTGTCATACCAAGTAACTCCACGTGCTTTGAGCTGGGCTGCAAAGAGACTCTTTGGCTTCACTTGATTGCCCGACTGGACCAAAGTCGCATTTCCGTTCGAGTCACCGGGGTTTCCGCAGCCGATGCACCAGTTAATTCCGAGCGGAGGAGACTGGAACTCGACATCGGTTCGCAAGTTCCAGCCAACTCCAGCATTCATAGCCCAACCTTGGCCTGTAGTGCCTCTGTTTCCGAGCTTAGTGGGTGCCGAGGATCCTTCAACCAGCATACCCCAGGACCACCTCGTATAAGGTGCGAGCTGCTGGTCACCAGACTCGGTTGTGTAACGGGTGATGGTGTTTGGTCCGGGTGTAAATCCATCGGTGGAGACAGAATAGGATCTGGCCGAGTCAAGTCCCACTTGTGTGTTATCTTGGATAAGGACTTGATGGCCCCTAAGCATGATATCAGAAGGTAGAGTGTCTCCGGTAATGTCCTTGTCTCGGTTCATGATGTTGTCTTGAATAGTGATCTTGGACGCATCCCTCTGAACCTCAAAGAACTTGTTGAAGCCGGTCAGGTTCAATCCACTAGCCCAGCTATCAACCGTCCACGAGGCAAATCTGACAGCGGCGTAATTGCATGTTGTATAATCAAGTCGCGTTCCGGAGCAAGTATCGCCGCCAGTTTCAATGTTCAGATTCGCAATACCCATCTCGGAGGTTGGCTGCGGGGGCGTGTATGCGCGAACTTCGGCCCTCATGTAGGTCGAGCTGAGGTTATCTGTGATGGGGATCTTGAAAGTGATTGTGTTGCCGCTGATAGTCTTGATGACGTTGGGTGCCATGATCTGAGTCCCAGTCTGTGATCTCGTTAGCTCCTGTTCTCTAATGGCGTGAGAAGAGAACTTACTGGGATCCATTCCACGGGGTTACCGTTGCTCACCATATCAGCCATTCCGTTGGCCCTGACCCAAGCGTCCGTCACTGCTCGGGCGATGTAGACATTCTGGCCAACCACAAACCCAGATGCATCCTTGACAGTAACTGTCTTGGCTCCGACAGCAACGTAACTGTTAGTGATCCTAGACCTGTATCCAAAGTCTGCCTTGGGAGCAATGCCAAACCTCCCAAGCGTAAAAACAGGTTTGGTAGGCTTCCTCTTGAGAACCAAGGTTGTGCCCCTGTTACCAGTGCCAGTGACGATAACGTTGCTGTACAGCTGAATACCGGCCAGCATGTAAAACTTGCCGGCCGGGATGCGAACTACGCCGCCGCCGTTTCCCCACACGGTGTTGATGGCTTGCTGGAGTGCAGGGGCTATATCATCGGTGGGCTTGGTAGGTGCAGTCAGGACAATGTCAGCATTGCCAATGGTTGGGATGGCCGAGTCGGAGTTGTCGTAGCCGCAGAAGCTAAAGTCGGGCAGGTGGTCGCCGCGAGAGGACGCGAGAGAAGCCCAGTTGACAACGGGGTCTCGGATGGCCAACGCCCTGACTTGGGCCACCTGGATGGCAAGCCAGAAGACAGCGACGAGAGTCAAAATCATCGAGACAAGCTTGTTGAGAATTATTGTATGAGTTGTTTGGTGAGTTTGGATCGGTTGATTCGAGAAAGTGGTCTGGCGGGTGTTGTCCCGCCCGGTTTATATGCTTCTCGGACTCCATGGTAGGGCTGCATACTGACTGGATGCCTGCCACGCGATTGTCCGCCTCTTTCACTGGAACGTTGATAACTGGTCCAGGCTGCCGGTACAGTCTCAATCTTCAACTGTTCAAAATGTGACTTTGTTGCCGTCAAAAGCTTAGATTCTCTTGTCGCCGTTTGGCGTTTGCTTGAACACCCACCACTTATTCTCAAAACCGCAACTATCGACAGGAACATTCCCTTTGTGTTCCAGACTTTACTGCCACTGCATATCACGCGATGCACTAGAACACGTTGGCGCAGGTTTAATCAATCATCTTGGCATGCCCACGGCGCTAACGGGTGCCACAGGCCGGTACTTTCCGCAGATCCTGCGGTCTCATTCTTTGACAACAGCCGCGGAGAAACAACACATAGTTCTTTTTTTATTCGAAAGGGATTCATATAGTCCTCCTGTCAGATTTCTTTGCCGGCTCCGCAAAATATGAGAAGTTACAAAGGTTATAGACTGCATCGACCCATAATGTTGGCTGGACCCTAGCCTTCATAAACTCAATTCTTGTACCTACTAGTTCACATTTGTGTCTGTCTTTATCCAATTCTATGCTTGTGTCGCTAAAGCTCATAGTGCCATGTCTGTAAGGCCAACCTGAAGCCCATCCCCTCGGCCTTCCCTAGCTATTACCTACGCCTTCCTCCAAGATTTGGTACGCCATTCACCGATTGATTGCTTGGATCCAGCGCACTGTCACTACCACATACCCCAGACTGGGCGTCACTAGTGGCGGAAGGGGCGAGAGAATTAGCGCAGTCCCTGGTTCCTGGCAACTCCCGAAAACCTAATCTACCTCTACGGCATGTTGGACAAAGTTTATTGGGCTTAGACACAGACTACCGAACACGGGGACTTGATGGGATGCCATGGCAGTAGCGGGAACTAGCAGGGCTTTGTCGCAGATGTAGAACCAGTGGGTTTACAGATCCGGCACCTAAAGAACGATGGGGTCGCCTTTCATTCCACCCCATGCATCGGCACGTGGGAATCAGTGAGGCTTGGCCTGTCAAAAGCCACTCTTCATGTTGTCATTAAACTAGACCAATCATCAATTCTCGATGACAAGCTGGGAAGCGCTCATAAGCTCTCATTCTATGGTCAAGTTGGGAGAAGTTTGCCTCGACCAAGAGCATGAAAGGCGACCTTGTTGGTGAATAAACCACGTCTGTTGCGCGCCCTCTCTTCGCTTTTAGATCAACCTCGGGGTGGTCGTGCAGTGCAAACAGGTAGCCCTTCTGAGACAATGACTGATCCCAGGATTTCTGCTATTGGACCTTTCATAATAAGGCAAATGTCTCACTTTTTTTCACTGCAACTTTAACCCCCCTCAAGGGTAGATAAATTATGCAGTATGTCATCTATCACAAGTTGAGCTGTGCTTCACTGCAACTTTAACCCCCCCCAAGAGTAGACAAATTATGCAGTATTCCGTCATTCTTTGACGCTGCGGTTTCACTGCAACTGTAGCCCCGCTCGAGGGCAGATGGACCAAGGCCTCATCTCGACATCCTATGAAGCACTGAATGACATCGTGGATCATGAGGGCGGTTAGTCCTCTGCATAAGCCTTGTTCACATCTTTAGTTTATGCTGCTTTTCTGTATACTTATGCCCGCGATACGTATCGACGCTATCGTGCTCATCGACTGTTGGCTGAGGCCTCGGCGTGAGCTGATAGGTGGGGCGCAGCTGGGAACTTGCTGGGACAGTTGTGATTGGTGGAATGACAACTTTTCGGTAAACTCGGGCACTAGCCACAATCGCGCCGTCTCACTCGTTTCGCCTGTTTCAGGTCGCACTCGTAGGGCGAGAAGCTCAGTCTAGAAGCACTGGATCCGGAGGCCCTTCCCGTTCTCAGCCTCAAAGCCGTAATGACAGGCCGGATGATTAGACCACATGAAGAACATGGCATCACCCACTCCGCTTTATATAAGATTCTGTCTTCCCTCTCCCTTCACACATATTCTACAGTTTCATTCATTCTGCACTTCCATTCGTTCTTCTGTACATTCATTCATTCAGTCAATCGTTTCATACCCAACTTACATTCAACTCTCATTCCTCCAAGATGCAGCTGACTTCTCTCTTCGTTTCGGCTCTGCTCGCAGTGTCTGCTGCCGCATCACCTACTCGCACCCTCGACAAGAGAGCCCAGACCATGTGCGGTAACTGGGGTACCGTGCAGACGGCTGGATACACCGTCTACCACAACAACTGGGGCGCCGGCCAGGCCACCTCTGGCCACCAGTGCACCACTTTTGACAAGGTCAAGAGCGGCAACTCGTTCGTCTGGTCGACTGAGTGGAGCTGGACCGGTGGAGCGGGCCATGTCAAGTCTTATGCCAATGTTGCGCTTGAAAAAGTCAACAAGAAGCTTTCTCAGATCAAGTCAATTCCCTCCAAGTGGACCTGGAGGTACACCGGCACAAAGATGATCGCCAACGTCTCCTACGACCTCTGGCTTGCGCCCTCCGCTGGTGCCAACAACCAGTACGAGATCATGATCTGGGTGGGAGCCTACGGCGGTGCCGGCCCCATCAGCGCCACTGGCTCTGCTATTGCCACCACCACCATTGCTGGCAGCAGCTGGAAGGTCTTCAAGGGCAAGAACGGCGATGTCACCGTCTTCTCCTTTGTTGCTGCCAAGAACATTGGCAACTTCAACGCCGACCTGAACGAGTTCTTCAAGTACCTCACTTCCAAACAGGGCATCAGCACCTCCATGGTTGTCACCAGCCTCCAGGCCGGAACCGAGCCTTTCGAGGGTAAGCATAATGCCATTTCGAAACGACATACGCTAATTGTGATAGGTTCCAACGCTGTGCTCAAGACCACCGATTACACCATCAAGGTCAACTCCAACTAGAGTCTGACCCTCATCTGTACCCACTCTCCGACGTGAAAATCTGCCTCAAGGACTAAAATGGAAACGAGTAGCTGGGATGGACTACACTTTTGCCTATCATAGTATCTTGGGAACCATTCAAGGGATTGAGCACCAGATGGCGGGTGAACTGGCTTTGCCTGCTTTCACATCGATAAACACATTTAGCTACTTAATTTTTAAACAATTACAATGCCCAATGCCGGCATACTTATTTCCAATCACCATGCCGTGACCAAAAGCGCCAGAGCTACCTTCGACGGCAGTCATTCCCGACGAGTTGTAAGAACTTAATCTTCACAGCTGAATTAGTTCTTTGGATCAAACTCATTCTATTGGTTCCCAAGGGTGCAATATAAATCAAGATAGTTCACATGTGGGTGCTCAAAACGATAAACAACAGTAACTTCACAATTTGATTCCAACTCCAACGGCCGATTCCAAAACATCAAGAACAATATCCAATCACATCAACATGCAAGCGGCCAAGGCAGAATGGTTAGGCACCTGGCGGAGACTTTTTGACCTGTCCCAATGGTGGAAAATTCTTTGTGGATGGACTTGGGGGAGGAGAAGCACGGGGTGTAGGAAGGTGTGCATGAATGTATCGAGCCATTGAAAACTCCTCTTTGCCATTGCAAGTAGTTCCAGCGCTGCTGTCATGATAGATGACATCGAACTTGGTCGGATCACCCTCCGCGTAAACCCCCCGTACGCCTGAGCACCCTTTGTTTGGATTCGGCGTTTCTGTTTGTCCAGGGTTAAGCGGGTAGTGCAGCCATCCCCATCTGCGACGAGACTCTATAAAAGAGCGAGGAGTCGTAAGGGCAAGATCTCCGGAGTTACCAAAGAATGAAGGATAAGAAACAGCGGCCTTTTTAGCAACCCTTTTAGCAACTTTATTAGCAGCCTTGGTAACCTTCTTAGCAGCCTTCTTGGCAGCGATTTTAGCAGGTATGCCAGCCATCTGGATTCTCGCTTCCCTGGCATATATCCACGCCTGAGAATGGGCATTGTATTTGTCCGAAGGGACTCCGTTGAAGTCATACTAAAGGGATTAGAGTCTGGTGGCGTCGCTCAGGACTTGTGAAGCACATACGTAAGATGAGTTGGTTGGTCTGCGTTTGATAGGCGAGTGGCCCTCAGGAGCTGGGCTGGACTCTTCACTAGCAGATCTCCAAGCTCTAGCATTGGAGTTTGGAGCCATGACTAGAAAGAGATTCACGCAACGTAAGATCTATCGATGGCAGAAACTTTGTTCTTTTTGTCGGGAAAGGAACTCGCCCTTGAAGCAACAAGTCGTAGTTTAGCGGCCGATGAAAGGAATGAAGAGCTGAAGGAGATAGAACAACATTTTCAGCCTATTTAAGTACACAGATGGCTTTGTCATGGTCTCGTTTCTAGTAGAGCCCCTATATCAATGACAAGCTCCCTGGAGATATGATCTATCAATAACTAGTCATTCATCAGATATTCTTGCAAGAACTCTGTTCTATTCATACGTTTCAACTTGCATCAGAGTTTCGGACACCAAGAAAAGGACAAAGAAACAACATTTGCTCACGTGTTGGACCCGTGACGGTATGTGCGCCACGCTGGCAGACAAAGAAAACCGTCCTCGCAAGTCTCCTCCAACCCCGCAACTTCATCCTTTCAACATCTCAACATCTTCTTTCTCAAGCAATCTTTTGTCGTCGTAAAGATGGATCCGGAATTCCGAGCTTCCCTGGCCGAGAAGCTGGATGATGAGCCCGAGTTCAATGTCCTCATGGCTACTCTAGAGTATCCCGCTGACACCAAAACCAAAACCCTGAAACTTGTCGAAGACATTGACTTCTTCTGCAAGGCCATGGGCCCCCCGAGGAGCCCCATTATATTGGTCATCCTCCCGACTTTTTATGGTGGGTGTTTCTGGACGTGGCCGCCTGCATCCCGCCAGACCATGAATGGCAAGACTGCCTTGTCCAAGTCCTGGAGATCCTCCGCCAGCGCGATGAAAAAGAACAGGAGGAAAAGAAAGAGGTAAGAGACTCTATCACTTAGTACTACGATCTTACTAACAAGTTTCCTCTCTGTAGACTGGCCGTTTTGAGTACCTTTCGTGTCTTTCAATGGCCGTCACGGAACGACACGACCGTACTTACGTGTTACATCTAGTTCTGGACGAACGTTAGCTGATAGGTTTCTAGTTTATGGATCATGGGGTCGTGGTGATGCAAGCGAACTTGCCCAGTGGAAAAACTTCACCTCGTTCCTCGCGCGAACTTCCCCAAACAGTTGGCGCTCCATCTGGCACTTGCGAGAAGCGCTAGAGGAGCCGCCTGTCAAAGGGTCTGATATTGAATGTCGACTCTGGGTGGCCACTGAGTGGATCATTCGCTGTGCAGGTGACATCTTCGAGAAAATGAATTACTCTGGAGAGATTAACGATAAGACTGCTCGGTTATATCAGATTGGACCAAACTGCGATGCCAAGCGGGTCCTAAGCCTTGAGCGGTGGGAGTTCTGGAAGAAGCGCCTCTCCGAGCTTGCCGCTGATGCCGAGGAGCTGGAGTTGGGGAGCACCATTACTACGAGGATCACCAAAGCTCTGGAGGCAATGGCTGCAGTCGAGCCATAGTGGCACGATCCTATTTTTCTTTTTTAAGAGAGGGCTCGGTTTCTGACTTGCTTTTTCTTTCTCTTGGAGACTTGGTATACTGGATCGACATGTTATTTCTTTCTACTGCGTCATTGTCGCTTTCCTTCATTAACTATTTCAAAGTTCAACACAATACAATAAAATAAACGAATTCAACATTCCAAGAATTGGTCCTGCTGTTGGGATACTGGCATAGCAACTTCTAGGGAAAAGATAAGTAAATGTCAGCGTTGATAATACTAGCGTAACCATTGCAGGCAGAAAAGATATCTGGATCTGCCACCACCAAATAACCCAGGTCTGACCCACATACTCAGCTCGAACAAGACTAAAGAACAGACCCAGTGAAACAGGAAGTCATTGGTTCGCTGAATGGCGGCGCCGTCGAATGCACATCCAGATAGCAGCCAAGGCGCCCAAGGCAGATGGAATGCCAATCCCGACGGCGATTATGTCTGCACGTGACAAGCCTGACCCCGAACTGGTTTCTGTTGGGGCTGCCTGGATTATTCCTGATTCTCCTCTATTTCCGCTGGCTTGAATAGTTATAGCAATTGGCACGTCAACTATGGGCTCGATTGCAGTGGACGATGTCTTGACGCACTAATGCAAGCTCCTAGTTTCGCCTGGGTACGAGCTGCACCATCCATCATCGAATAACCATTTTTACCTCAAAAGGGGTTGAAAAACCGACTTCTTAGATTAGGGCATGATAAGGAGACTATGAAACGTGATGTTATTAGGCTACATGCCAAGGAGTGATGCGTCGCCCTTGAAAGGTCCTAGAAAAGATATTTTCCGCTCAAAGATCCTCCACCCCTCTCCCTCAGACGCATCCTTAACGAGCTTATCTTTATAGAGCCCCCATGCTGTCACCTCCTTGCCCTCATTCTGGCCAGTTCCAAAGTGCACAGCTGTCCCATATGTTGTGGCTTCGGCGGTTTTATCGCTCGTGAGTTCAATGATTTGTGTGCTCAGGGCATGCTGCGTCTGTAGAGATCCAACCATCGCTTGGATTTTCTCCACTGCGGCGGGGATGCCTTCGAAAGTTCCAACGGGATCGGGGAAAAGAAACTTGACATCCTTTGTAAATGCTCTAGAGAATTGGTCCCAATCTCCGAGATCTATTCCGAGACAATAGCGGGCAATCGCGTTGCGGATGAGCTCGTGATCGGAGGTTTGTGGGGCCATGACGTTACTTCTCGTACAGGAATGGTTATAAGCGACCCTCGACTAGATAAAGTAAGAGATGAGTATGTCATGTGCAGATGAGATGCCGTTTCTATTGATGATCGAAAGGCGTGTACTACCGGGGATTTAAATAAGCCCAAACATGGTGTAACGTCTACTTATTCTCGAGCCGAGAGACCCGGGACAAAGTTGAAATACCGCTCAGATAGATGTGCCTTGCCAAGATGGATAACGTTATGGTTTATAAGCTACTCTAAAATTCAACCGACGTTAGTAAGGTTAAATAAAGGGAGACGGGGTTGACATGGTCCCCGGTATGCCGTGTGTTGAGGTGCCCGACGTTAAGGTTTTAACGTTTCCGTATTTACTAGACCCACAGAAGCAGCCTTAACATTACGTGAGCAAAGAGTGCAAACTCCGCGATGGCGGAGTTTTGAGAGCGGGCTGGACTGAACTTAATTGTTGAGGAAGCTGTATCTGTCCCTGCTGTTTGAACAGAGTCAAGACAGGTTCGGGCTCGGGGCATTCTTGGTCCGGTTGTTCAAGGATCCCACTTTCTTGGACAAAAATCAACAGCCCCCAATCAAGGCGAAAACGGAGATTGGCAGGACTACGGGCTCGAACAACAGTGCGAGTCAGACTGGTACCGGCAACACATGTATCATTGAAGGTCACAATAACCACACAACTCAATTTGGATACTACAATTACTCTAATGTCCTCCGACACCACCCGCAAGCCCCAAGGAGTGCGAATTTGTCTCAGGTTTCGGGGCGACAGTTTGAGCTGCTAGGTCTGAAGCAGACACAAGTCTGAGATGCAAGGCTGTAGGAATTGCGCCGCACAATATGGGTCTTCAAACACGAGCTTGGTTGCAAGCCGCGGGAGCCTGACAGGCCAGCTTGGCACGAATCATGAGAGAAAAGTCGTGGGAGATGAGATTGCTGAATACAATGGTAGTAAATTGAAGTCGGAAACAGACAGTGAGCCTGGTCGATAATCCGACCGGCTTCACTGAACAGCGCGGGGACAGAGGAGACTTGGCTAAAACAGGGGGCCCAAAAGTTGAACGGCAACAAAGCATCTTTCGCTTGATCATAGACTTTATCAACCGCGCACTGGAGCCTGGTAATAGTTGAATGCTATAAAAATCTCAGCTTTTGCCGACAAGAATAAAAAGACAGCCCAATACGGTGAGGGCCTACTCCCAAGGCACACTCGGTTCTCCATTCTGCTGTAAAAGGTTATTGTTACCATCTATTCCAGCGTCGTCCTCACCATCTTGTTGGTGCGCCCTGTTGCAGTCTCCCGTTATACGTGCAACAGTCAGCGCCATCTGGGTTCGACATCGTGCGTGTAAAAGGTTGCAGGAGCACCGGTTACGCCCTGAGACGACGGTGTCGTGATTCCATCATGGGACTCAAGGGATGTGGTCTTGACTATCTGAGCGGCAAGAGGCCCAAGAGTGTTCTAGTTCTGGCGCACAACAGGACTGGTCTGCAACATGTCCCTGCTCTTCGTAATCGGTCGATCAGGGGGCATGTTTGTCTGGTTGCTTGAGCAGTCGTAGTGGCTTTTCCCTACCTTTGTTAACAGTTGTAGGACAAAGAAGATAACAAGCAGAGTACGCATAATAAGGCAAAGTAGCCAGATCTATCAATCTAACTTAGGGTTAGTTACAAATAAAAAAGAAACAAAATGTAGCGAACGAATGGTAGTAAAGCAAGCCATGGCCTGCGATGCCTAGCTTCCCAGGTTTTGGGCCTCGCACATCTTTTGGTACATAACGCTCTTGGCAAGTAGCTCATCATGGGTCCCAGTAACCAGTATCTTGCCGTTGTAAAATACGCATGGCGAATAGTAGAAAGCCGGTGAGCAACGGCGATGGTGATTCGATCGCCAGTCTTAGCAGCCTCGTTCAGCGCGTCCTGCACTACCCTCTCTGACTGCGTATCCAAAGCACTGGTGGCCTCGTCTAGAAGAAGTAATCGGGGGTTTCGGATCAAAGCCCTGGCGATCGCGATTCGTTGGCGCTGTCCACCAGAGAGCTGAAGACCGTTGGAACCACAGGCAGTATTGAGTCCTTCGGGGAGTGAGCAGATAAAGTCCCATGCGTTGGCTGATCGACAAGCAGCGATGATGTCTGATTCTGGTACGGATGCCATATCCTCAGTCGGAATGCCCATCGAGATGTTCTCGCGGATAGTACCCGGGTAGAGCTTCGGTTCCTGTTGAACAAGAGCAACATCTTTGCGAAACAACCAGGGGTTCATCTCATCCAGGTTCTCACCATCAAGAATCAGATGTCCACGGACGGGATCGTAAAATCTTTCTAGCATGGCGATCATGGTACTCTTACCACAGCCTGATGCACCAACAAAAGCAACGAATTGGCCTTGTTTGATCTAGAGAGGAAAGTAAGTACCATGCGGATGGGCTTCACTTGGAGCTTTGTGTCTTACCTTGAGATCGATACCACGTAGGATGCGAGCATCTGGCCTCATTGGATACGAAAATTGCACCTTGTCCATGTCGAGTGTCTTGAACTTGGTCGGCCCCACGTTGCGGTTCTCATCGGTTTCTCTGATGGACGGCTGAAGTTCCTCAAGCCAGAATAGGTAGTTGGCTGCATTAGTTGCCTTTGTCATACCTAGGACCAAGTTAGTGTCTGGCGTCATTAGAGTTGGTTCGGGCTACCTACTTCCGGCGAAGCCAAAAAGGATAGAGGCCTGCTGTCCAGAGAAGAATACGCCTAAAAATGCAACAAAGAAGTTGACCATGCTAAGGTCCCCGAAAGAGACCAACCGACATCCATACCTGTTCAAGTAGATTAGCGAATGTTCCTTGGAGACTGGAGCGTGATTGTCAAGGGGTTGAATACCAGAAGCCCAACGCCTGGAAAGCGTATTCGACACTTTGTGTAAAGGCGAAAGGAAGCATGATCAAGAGAATCGGATGGAACGAATCGGATATCGCGTGCTCGAGCTCCTTGCTGTAGTCTGCAAGGACCGAGTTCTCAATGGCTAGAGAAGATACTGTTCGGATGGCGTTTATGGCCTCTGACGCAATTGAAGCACTCGCTGAAAATCACTTGGATATCTTGGCGTCCATGGCAGCTTCCATTCGAATGCGTGCGTAACCTGAAGCCAACAAAGGCGGCAAACCAGCAAAGATGATGACGACACCCAGTCTCCATCCATAGGCCAAGGCAAGAACGCAGCAGGAGAGGACGCCTACGACAGAGACAAATATCAGGGCCACGTTGAACCCCATTAGTTCAAAGACAGCCTGGGGGTAGGAATCGACGCGACTTGAGAGGGCGCCAGTAGTATTCTCGGGGCGGTCAAAGAAACGTAGGTCCTGCCGGAGCATATCGTTGATGATTTGCTTCCGATATTTGTGGTTCAGCGTCTGATATAGCAATCAAGTCAATAACTTGGTCCACGCTAGAGAGGTGTCAAGGCCGCCTCACCTGAGCGATCACGTTGGAGGTCCATCCCAACACGAAATAAACGACAAGGCAGCCACATGCCATAACAAGAAACATCAAAGCGAAGAAGTTGCCCTTTTTCTGCATTGCAGAACCTGTAAGCTTGAAAACATCAATGAACCTAGACATCAAGATGGCCTGGCCGGGATAGGCAGCCGCTGCAAACTTATTAGCACAGGCTCTCGTTACGCTCCGTCCCGGTACCCGTCTTACCAGCCCCTAAGCCGGCAAATGCCAGCAATAAGTATGTAACTCGCAGTTCGGGAGTGGTCTTGACAATCCGCCAGATAGTGGCGAGCAGCCCGATGCGCTTCCACGTGTCATAGTTGTCCCGGTCCAGGTCGGACTCGAGTCGTTGTTTTGTGGTGGTTGAATAGCGTGTCAAGGTCCCTGTCAAATCCTCTGGCTCGATTCTTGTATCATCCTGGTCGGTTTCGGTTGCGCTATCACTATCAGACTCGGGTGTTGCAGCTGAGAGGTCTTGTGCCTTGACTAGGCGGGCATACGCCCCGTCAGCTTCCAGAAGGGAATGATGCGTGCCTTGTTCAACGATACGACCGCTGTCCATGACGACTATGTTGCGGATAGTGGCCAATTTGTGCGCGATTGTAACAGTGGTACGCTCCTTGAGACGTTGTCAAGCGCCTTCTGCACGATCTCCTCAGCGTGAGGGTCCAAGGCCGAAGTAGCCTCGTCCAGTAGCAGGATCCGCGGTTGCGAAATAACGCTCCGGGCGATAGCTACTCTCTGCTTCTGGCCACCAGATAGTAAACCGCCGCGCTCGCCGATCATGGTATTATAGCCATTAGGAAGGGCAATTATGAAGTCATGAGCGAAAGCAATCTTAGCAGCTTCTTGGACTCTTGCCATCTTATCCGTGCTCGACTCATCCTCCCACGGCGTTCCCATAAGACCATTGACGATGTTGTCAAAGACTGTTCCCGAGAATAGGACTGGCTCCTGCTGGACGAGTCGCACGTGTTTCCTCAGCCACTGAACATTCAGCCTGTCGATAGGGCGACCATCGAGTTTGACCGTGCCCGAGACGGGGTTGTACCATCTCTCAATGAGTCCTATGATTGTGCTTTTGCCAGACCCGCTAGCTCCCACCAAAGCCGTTACCTTTCCGGCAGGAATACGTAGTGTGAAGTTCTCAAGAACCGTAACACCTGGACGCATAGGGTAGCTAAAGGTGAGGTTTTCGCAGTCAATGGTGCCTTCGATATGTGATGGTTGATCTCCGAGTTCGTTGAAAGGATCGATATTCGAGCGACGGTCGATCAAGCGGAACATCTCTGCGGCAGCCGAAGCCGCTCGGCTGAAGTCGATCAGGTACGGAGCAATAGCCGTTAGACTTGCTGAGGCGACGATTACCGACATGAGGACGCTGCTGTTGATTAGCCAACATGTCCAGCCACAGATAGCCATCACCAGCAAGACCTACACAAATACATCGCCAGGCTTGTCGACTTCTCCCTTGGCAATCATTCGAATTGCCTGCCAGAAGCAGAGTCCGATACCAGCAAAAATGATAAAGTACTCGGCTGAAAACATGCATCCGAGGACGACGTGCTTCCGGTTTCCTTGAATGTGGGCCTGTTCAAGAAACTTATCAAAGTCTCGTACGAGTCTGTTGCGAAGGTTAAAGGCCTGGACATTTCGAGCGCTTGATAATATGCTCTCTACAAAAGAGCCGCCTTGCGCGTGGATATGAAGAATCTTTGTCTCGATGGCGGCTTCCATGGTGGAACTTATCCCCATCACGAACAGAGTCGCAGGGGCGATGCAACAGCATATCAGCGTCAGTTTCCACTGCGTGACAAAAGCCAAGATGAAAGCTGCCACGAAGCACGCTAGTCCCTGGATCACCATACCTAGCTTTTCGGACACACCGGCTTGAATAAGCTTGCCGTTGGATGTTGCCTGCATAGCAATCGATCCGCCAATACCAGCGTCGAAGTATGCAATATCCTGGCTCAAGCCGGCCTTGAGATAGATGTAGCGGATATTCCTAGTGATTTTGTACGCCGCGAGAGTGAAAAGAACACTATAGCCGTAGCTCAGTATAAATCGACCGATTCCGATGATAAAAAAGTATAACCTGTGACATGATCAGCAAGATGGATTGATTGTTCTTGAAGTTGAGTGTCAAGTTACGCTAGTTTCGCAGCCTCGCTTCGAAATTCGGCTGGAGTTGAAAGACCCGTGGCATAGTCGGTTATGACGGTGATAAACTTTCCGAAGACCAGGTTGACCATGGCCATACCAACACCCGAACCAACAGCACAGAAAGTAGCTACTGCTTGCATGGAGTATTCGACTGAGGTGCCATAACGGAAGATTCTCTGGGTGAATATGGTTGTCAGCTTTGAAGATTTAAGGACATATGGGCAGTATTCTCAGGGTCCATTATAACATACGAAGTAAGCATCGCCCGCGCCGATAGTTTGATCGGCCTGATCATCCCGTGGTGGCGACCCAGACTCTGGGGGACTCGCCGCCTTCTCCTTGATGGCCATGGCGACCAAATGGGAGCGAGGCTTGGACACTGCACAGTCCAAGTGTCACACACTGGTGCAGATGTAGATTCTGAAATCGGTGTCAGATCTCTATCAACATCGATTGTTGTCGGTGTGATTAAGGAGAAAAAGGGAGAATGGGCAGTCAGGAGAGGATATTGATATTGCCTCTCGTAAGCATAACAATTAACTAGGTAGTCAAGCCTACGAACACGTGTATCCAAGCAGTCTGTAGATGAGGTTTCCACTGATTTGACATCTTGGCTACGGAATTTCGGCTCCTTGACACCCCGGAAGGCGCCGTGAGCCTGGGGATTCCAAGACAACTGAACATGGTCTTAGTCATCTCTGTGGAAAACGGGATTCTCGGGCCCCGGTCTAGTGTCAACTAGCACACACCACACTAGCAAAAGCTTGACGTCGGGGCTTGATTTACACTGACATTACCGTAACAAAGGAGGACGTGCTCGGTACACTCTAGTGGCACCGGCGTTTCGGCACCTCAGAGCGCCTCAGCCCGAGATGATTAGGCATGATCTGCTACTTGGCTTCCGAGTTACGAAAAACCTCCACTACTTCACCTTTTTTTCCCACTCGGGACCCAGAGCCAGTTTCCTTCTCTCCTTGCAGGGCCCCCAACTCCGGCTTTTCGGGTAACAGAATAGTTCCGTCTGGCCTGCCTCGATTAGCAACCATGGACCTCGCTCAGCCGACTACGCAGCAGGGCCTGAGAAAAGCTGTACGCCCCCCAGTTGACATGTTGTGTCCCATATGTGTGAGCCTCTGCTGATCGAGACGTGCCAACAGTGCGACACGTGCAGGAGCCGAAAGGTGTGAGATACAACAGGCTTACCCGCCGTGCTTCTTGCACGAAGCGGACTGACAGTCACAGATACGATGTGATCGGAATGTACCCTGCACAAACTGCGTGCGAGGAAAGACAGCATGCGTTATTACGCCACGGGCACCGCGCCCAAGACGATCGCGAACCCGACAAGTGGCCGCGGTTTAGTAAGTTTATCTGCTCCGCCATCGCCTGCTTGGCTCGTCCCTTGGCTTATTGATGGCCTCTTTCGTAGCGAGGGAAAAATTGAAGAGCTTGACGAGCGACTCGCACGTATGAGTCGTCTGTTAGATACGCTCGTCGCAGGCGACAGTGCAGACCCGATGACGAGTGCGTCTGCCAACAGCTCACCAGCGTCTGCCATGGTCACTCCGGGAGGAAACGAAACCCCTTTGGCTGGGCCATCTCCTGTTCAAACCTCAACACCGCGATCGATCCCTCAACAACGCGAGCGGGACGAAAATACCCGCGAAGCCTCCAACCGAGGGCAAGAAGAATGCCGCGTCAAAGGGGGCGGCTCATCGTCCCTGTCTGCCCATTCCACGTTTGCCGTCGACTTTTTGCACAGGATCGCTGGCCAAGATGCTGCAAGCGGCAATTACTTTGACACACGCGAGCTCCTCGACGCCCTCGGGCACGTCGTTGATAGGCTACAGAACCAGCAAGAGTCGCTGGAGTCTGTGTCACGAGCTTCGAAAGAAGCAGTGCCGGTGGCTCTTCAGCGCGATACATTACCACCCATCGAGGAAACTATGGCAGTGGTAGTAAGGGCACAAGGTACGCTCATCGGCGCGAACAAAATGACACTATCCCAGGGCCCATCAGATCCCCGAAGACACGATATGGAATCTGTTGGCAGAAGCCCAGTGCTAACGAGACGATCAGCCAAGCAGCCACTCATGCTCGCATTCTTCCGTCGACTACTTCACCCGCAGACACTACCTTCTTTATGTCTGAAAGTCTACTTCTCTCCCACCTACTCGGAGAGCGACTTCATCATTCTCAATATTGCGCTGTACTGTAGGTTCAACACGTCCTTTCAGCACAATTCAAGTAATCTCATATCTGCGCTGCAGTTGTATATTGCCACCAGTCTTTTCCGTCATCGGGGCAAGCCGACGAAGACGACTCTTGGGATAAGTATCAGCTGCAGTGCGCAGCAAATGCTGAAAAAACTCTTGCAGCACTGTCGCTACACATTAGCCCAACCTACGACATGGTCCTGGCACTCGTTTTTGGGGTAATTGCATCGCCCTGCTCAAGAGGCCCTTGTTTCTTGATCGTACTGACCGAGATAGGCTATTTATTTCGTCGAGATCCTGAAGCCGTCTTTAGCATGGACTTTTGTTACCACGGCGCAACAGACGTCGCTTCGTCTGGGGTTCCACACCCAGGAACATGGCGCGGATGAAGGCTCCGAGATTCCTAACAAAAACGGTCTTCTTTTTTGGGTTATATACTTCCTCGAGAAGAGCCTTAGTCTCCGGCTAGGCCGGTCGTCCACCATTCCGCCTCACGACATCACAGTTCCATATCCGGGAGGTGATGGCCCATCACCCTCTTGGATGAGCTACGGCCGTCTACAAGTGAATCAGGCCACCTTGGCCGGAGCGGTATATGACGGCCTCTACTGCGCGCAAGCGCTGCGGCTTACCGATGGTGCCCGTAGGCAAAGAGTAGCAGACCTGTCACAACAGTTGCACGGTATTTGGGAAGAGGCCCGCGTGATCAATGTAAGACTTGGTGCTTTTTTTTTGTTTTCAACATGCTAACCCTTGCTGTTGCAGCAGGCCTTACTTGAGCGTGAAACTGATCAGGATCGACGAGACCTACTCACGCTCCTGTGGTCATCTGACAATGTCACCTACCTGTCAGTATCTACACTCATCCATCGAGCTGTTCCTTGTCAAACAAACTCCGCAACTATATTTACCGACGACTGTATCACCTCCGCCCGGGCCGCTGTCGAGGCCCATAACAAATGCACACAGATGTTGGATAAAGGACGGCCACTGCTTCTCTCGACATATCTAAGCTGGTACGTAGTGACTTGACGAAAATTCGAACAGCTAGACCTTGAAGCTGACTTGAACATCAGGACGATCCTGTTTTTACCCTTCGTGCCTTTTATCGTTCTGTTCTGCTACGTCGTCGAGACGGGAAACACAGAAGACCTAGCGCGGTTGAGCACCTTTGTCGAGTCGATCGCATCAGCCTCCCAATATTCTCCTACCCTTGCCGATCACCATCATCTTTTTGAAGTTTTCCACAACGTGGCACAACGCTACACCGAGCTCAAGTCGGCCCTAGCTGCATCGACACAGAATGAGATCGACCTCAACGCCGAGATGGATGCCTATATCAAGTCGATATGGTTTCAGACACATGCCAGCACAGGCTTCAATCAGCATTTGTGGAACACGGGTGCACAGTCTCAGATGATGCCGGCGGCGACATTTCCAACTACCCTACTCGGGGACCTGGCCACAGATGCACGCAGCGTCTCGGACCAATCGACTTGGCCATTTACCGAAACACAGGAGCAATAAATGGTTTCAGTGTGGGAATGGAATGCGGAATAAAAGGTGGAATAAAAGGCGGGAGATTCTTGGATAGACACTTGATTTTAGAGCACGGGGTCTCTCTTCACCTTTACATTAAAGGACCTGTATCGACAAGCTCATCATGTATTTCTGTGGACCGGCTTTCCTCAACAATCGCCCTCATAAAAGTAGTGGAGCTTCGGCGCCCTGAGACTGCACAAGACGGAGGCCGAGATTCCCGTCATGCCGGGCCGCGTCTCAACTAGAGCGAAGACGCACGTCCTTCCAGCTCAGCCACTTCGCATGTGGTAAAGTGCCGCGCTCCAACCTCGAACCGGAAGAGCAGGTCGAGTTTCTGAATCGGTAGGCTAGTCTCTGGGACGAAAAAAAAGATCCACACAGTGGTAACGAGGCCACTGGCTCCAGCAATGAACCCGACATAGCCCTGGAGGTGGGCGAATTCTGGGTTAAGCAGATACGGGTTAATGACGAGAACTAGGAGCACCATGATTTGCTGCACCATGGTCGAAAATGCCACCGTCTTGGGCCGAAGTGCATTGCTTGGTACCTCGCCCATGATGACTGTCGAGATGGGGCTGATGGCTGCCCCGTAGATGACATTCCAGAGAACCATGAGCGCACCTTGGCCAAAGATAGCGCCATGCCTCTCGTAGTAATCAGGCGTGAGCTGAACAAAACCTATGAGGAAAAGAAGTATGGCGCTTGCGAGCTGAGACCAGATATAAATTGGTCTTCGGCGCCACTTGGCGAGGATTCCGAGACTGGCAAAAGCACCAAGCAACGCGGCCAGCCCACAGCCCAGAGACCAGAAGAAGCCAGTTTTGGCATCGACACCACCCACTGATCACAACTCGGTCAGCTCTGCGGCCAATATGCGGGAAGGGATCGGCTATGCTTCAGAGCACTCACGGATCATATAAAAGGCGCTGCTGTTTGCCAGAGCGTTTCCGGTGGTGATGATCGTACAGTAACAAACACAAGCAATCGTGGTGCGCCGAAGATTTGGACCCTTGAAGATCTCTTGATAGCTGGTGTTTTTGTCGAGGGCCCGCTCTTCACGGTCGACTGTTATTATCTGCGAAAGATCCGGACGAACATCATAGCCTTTAACGGCAAGTCGAGCCAAAGCAGCTTCAGCTTCAGCAATTCTGCCCTTGCGGATAAGCCATACTGGACTGCATCAGATTAGTTGTGGTGCCCACCGCCGGTGACAACTATGTATGCCATGGGCTTACCTCTCTGGAGCAAACAGAGATAATGGGAATAACATTACGGGCCACGCCCACTGTATTGCAAAGCCTATCCTGTAAGCCCATGCACTGGACATGTTGACGGTCGCCTGTGCGACGGCCACAGCGAGCAATGGTCCAGTTATGAGGCCGAAGCTATAGAGTCCGCCCAGGATACCGCGTAGCTGCAGTGGCGCAACCTCCATGGAGTAGGTGAGGCAGATGACGCTAAAGCAACCGAGAGAGAGGCCAACAAGTAGGGTCCCGGCGACCAAGACCGAAAGGGAAGAGCTGAAGAATTGAACGAATACACAGGCAGCTCCAAGAATAAGAGCAAACATGAAGGCTGATTTGCGACCGAATTTATCCTGCAGATATGGCGGATCAGTTGGGGCTATGCGTCTTGGTTTGCTGCTCGACCGAGGTTGTCTTACCATCATAATGGCAATGCCAGGAGCACCAAGCAGCTGACCGAGCATGGAGCAAGCGGAAAGGGCTGACTGCCACTGGGCTGAGATGACATATTCCTCGCCGTATTCGAAACCAAAACGAGAAGTGAAAGCGGGCAAAGCAAATAGTTGTGCGATCCATGCGGGACCGTAGGCCACCCTGGGATTAGAATCATGTTAGCACTCTGTGACCCTTTGGCCCACTACTCCGAGCCGCATCATCAGTGGGACTCTTACAAGATCATAGTGCTTGAAAACATTAACGACCACAGAGATGCAAAAGGCCAAGTCCTGACGGCTGCCCAGAATGACAAATCAGTCGTACCGTCCAGATTTGAAGTCAGGGCGGCGTGGCCTGTAGAGACGCTGATGGTGCTCCGCGCATCATCAACTTGGTTCATGTCGAAGGTCTTCTTCTCCTCGCCTACATATGTAGCCTGGGTGGGGCCAGGATGCTCCCTTTCTCTCATGTCGGCCATGGTAAGCGGACGAGACAAACAGGATTTTCCTTTCTGTGTTGATACGAGATCCAATGGCGCTCAGAGGGCCGCTTTGGAAAATAATAGACATGGAAATGACCGGAGGCACGAGATGAGTTGTTGCTGGTATTTACAAGAATTGAAAATCGATAAGAGAAGCTGTCCGAGACCCCAATCCCGTTAAGACTCTACGCCTCATGAGTGACATCCTCGTCGGCAATCCGGCTTCAGGTATGTGGGGGAGGCTTATCAAGGACCAGGCCCTCGTCGAAAACTGCCTTTTTCGGGTTAGTTTATCTTGAACAAAGCTGCGACAGAATCTGGAGAACCCTGGATAGTACCGACCCCGCCGTCCAGGGCGCACCGTGATTCGTCACTGATTCCGACCCTGGCTGGAACATGGAAGCGACCTTGCTATCAGGAGATGGCTCTCCGAAATCTCGGTTAAAAGATCTGTCCCAAATGTGGGGTGGCAAGGGCTGCATTCGAGGGCAACCAATAATAAGTCTTCTGGGACTTTATCACCGCTTTTGGTCTAGGTCATTATTAACAAATTATCTCCATTCTAGAGCCTAAGCCTGTAACTTGATACGTAACCTCAAAGATACGGTATCGCTTTTCGACACATCTCTATCTGATGGCTACGTCAGCTCGTGGAGAGTTTCCCTAAGGGACCATCATGTCTTACTCGGAGATACCCCCACAAGATTCCATCGTGATGTGGAGCGTGAAGTAGAGGGCTAATGTGGCTCTGTCTAACCGAACAATGCATCTACTTGGTGCGGGCTCGTGCACATCTGCATGAGACTGGAAGTAGTATGAACTTTACTCTCTGGTAATATAAATGCATTTCAACATTTTAAAGCCTGAGCACATCAAACCCCGTGTCAGTCGCAAATTCCCACCACCCGATCTCGGATTGGTTAGTGTTGTCCTGGCGCCTGAGCCTGAGCCTCTCGACAGCTTCATGCAGTACTGCCAAGTTGCGAAACCCTAGATTACTCTTTAATTTGAGCCACCGAGATGTTCGCTGCTGCAACTCTGTCGTCGATGCCTCTATTGCAAATACAACGGCAGGCCACATTGTCATGCAGCCTGCTGTCGCATGATTTGAAGCGTCAACTGCCTCCAGCTCATCAATGCCAGCTTGAACAAGGTCTTGGACCTCAGCCAACGAGGCAGATCGTATGGTCCTTTTGAAAAATACTTGACTCGCATAATTAAATGCCCTGGTCGCGTGGCCTTTGGTCGAGACAGCTGAGTCAAGTGCTCCATCCGCAGAGTTGGGCTTCTGAGGAGCGTCGAAACATAGCTGACGCTCAAAATCGTCAAGCTCTTGGGGCTGAAGATGTTTCTTTCCAAGTGATATATCATTCATAAGGGAGAGATGACGAAAGAATTGAGCAGGGGCGTATGAGAAGTCCTCTGAATATTCCGGGATTTTGGCCGCATCAAGATAGTCCGTCAGAGCAGTAGGGATATCCCAGCCTGACATGATGGCCATGAAGAGGAGGTTGTGAGGAAGGTCCTGGTCTTGTTTATGTCGAAGAGCGTATTGATGTAGGTGATTCAGATACGCCATACCGCCAGCTACATGCGTGCGCCATCGGCCGGGGGTTCCTGATACGATGTCCATCGTCATGCACGTTAGAATGGCCAACTCCAACGACTTGCTGCGAAGACTTTCTTGTTGTAACATGTTGTGGCGCAGATGGGTAAGCGCCAGCATGTCGTGCTTGAGGGCAAGGACTTTGTAGTTCTGAATGTTACCAGCAGTAATCTCAAACAGATTATAAGCCGAGCATGCGCATATGGCATGGAAAATTGTAACGTTGATGGATGATTCTTTGGAGTTTGATATGATTCCGTCGAGTGCCATAGGTAGTAACTGGCTTCGACTTTTATTTGTAGGGCCGTCCGTCAAGGCCAGCTTTGCGCTCAGATATGTCGACCAGTGACGGAGCAACTCCTTCTGATTGCTCATCATCGGTAGAAGATCTAGGTGTCGTGTTATATAAGGACTGCTTGCCTTGATGTTTTGTTCTGAAAAGATAACATCAACTCTCGCCTGGGCGGTAGCCAAGTACTCAGTTGTCTGCATGTTGGTGCTTCTAGCAGCGGATGACAAACATTGGACGGAGCACGTTCCATTACGCCCGTGGGTTGCATCACCTCCCGCGCTATCAGGGATTACATCCTCGGATCTCGTCTTATCCCTATGAATAGGCATTGGCTGTAGAATCTTACCCGTCTCATGGATAGCAGTCCAAGAGCCTGGGCTAAGTCCAGATTGGGCCGAAGGTATTTCTCCAGTAGGCTGATTGTCTAAAGCGGAATAAATTAAGCTGATCCTACCGTTGAAGAATGGGCGTATTATAAACTCGACACAGATGAATTCCGCAACACTTACCGGCTTTTTGGCCCCCATACTTCTGACATTGTGATTTCATCCAATTCAACCGTATCCCATAACCTCCACACTCTCTTTCTAAACGAATACAGCGATTACACTGCGGTCTGCCTTCGTCACACTTTACATGACGCTCTCGACATGTCCAACATCCCGTAAAAGATCTTGTCCGGCGTCGGCCTGGATCGCCACCTACTCCCGAAGCAGATGCCATGTCGAAGTAAGAAAGAAGAACAAGGAACAGTCGCGACGGTTGATGGGTTGCACAAGTTAGCCGGGGAAGGGGGCAGGAACAAAAAGAAAGCCAGGTTGACTAGAGTAAGGTGAACCGACGGCCTGTGTTAGGTCTGACTTTCTCTTGCAGGATTCAACCCAATTTGTGGAGCGCAAGCCACAATTCTCTATCTTCTATCAGTAGGGTAGGCTCGCTAACGACAAGATTAACAGCCCATGCTAGCCTCCGCGCGATTCGCGGGATGCACGGGATGCGCTAGATGCCACCAAAGTGTTGTTCCTTCTTTACAGGATATCCAAGAACAACTACTCAACGTAGAATACAGCCGCTTTGTCGCTCACGCTCTCTTTACCGCCTCCACAAAAATCTCAAGTGTAGCCCCCGGCCATGCAATCTCCCTAGCTCCAATAGCCATTGTGGTCGGACGTGTTTCTCCACAACACCTTTGGATGTTCTTCAACCACTCCTGAAGTCTCTCAGTCGATGCATCGAGGGTCAAGAAATGGACTTTGTAAACGGCTTCCCACCCCTCCTTGACACCCGCAGCCTCAAGAACGGTCTTGACATTTTCAAACGCCTGGCGGTACTCGTCGTGAAAGTCGGCAGGAACCTCTCCGCTCTCTAAAGCTCCCACCTGTCCAGTCACATGAACGACAGCGGCATTGGCGGGGACAACGATAGCGTTGCAGAGATGTCCTTGTTTGGCGAGTTCTTCCTGGGCTCCGGGGACGTTGAAGCCCCGGACGCCACACTGGTTGAGATATGTGCTAGTGTACTCGGGCATCGTGATTATTTGAGTAGTTTTGGCGGGAGGGCGTGATAGCTATGTAGATGAATGGAATAAATAAAAGTTAGGTTGATACATACAGATGATTTTCTTTTGATACAAGATCTACTTATACGCTTTCTTTCTGGTCGGCCTTCTGTGTATAGCCATTCTGGGAGTCAGGAGAGTCCAAGATGCCAGGTCTCGGGACGGAGCCCGCGGGTGCCGTCATCTTCGATATCGGGTCCCTTGGGTTCCTTCTGGTTTCGGGGCGCGTGGGACGCGCGCGGCTGGTGGAATAGGACCTCAAAATGGGAAACTTTTTCGGCGAACACACTCCACAAACACACAATGAAGTCGTGAGGCCGGCTGTTTACTACCCACCGACACCCTGGGATGAGGGGCCATCTGCGCGTGCTGACTTCGGATCTATTTTCATCCAAGACAGTAATTTATGAGTGTATTCGTAAGGGCATTGGAAAACAAAATTCTAGATAAGCCCGTTATCGACATGACAACCATAGCTATAAATACCCTGTACACCTGCTCGTTGGCACACATTAGGCAATGTCACCCAGCAACTCTCCCTTCTAAATCTTGTGATAAGCAAACTCAAAGATCACCATGCCTGTTTCTATCGACGGATATGAGTGGACACCACAGGACGGCCTGAAAACCGGTCTCCCGTCAGACTCGGTTATCTACCCAGAGGAGGTGAATGCAAACCCTGATACGCTCTTCGATGTTGTCGTTGTTGGGGCTGGCTATGCTGGCCTCCGGGCTCTGCGTGACCTCAGCACACAGGGTAAGTTGTTGTTTCCAATTCCAAGCCTTCTTACTTACAAATAATAGGCTACAAAGTACTCCTTCTGGAAGGTCGAAACCGGATTGGAGGTCGCTCATGGTCCGTTAAAAAGGACGGATTTGTCTACGAGCTTGGTGGAACATGGATCCATCGGAACCAGGCTCAAGTTTGGACAGAGATTGTACGGTATGGATTCGACGGAAAACTAAAGGACAGTTATGAGTTCTATTCAGAGTCTCGAACACCAACTATCGTTCGAGATGGCAAGCTTCGTGAGATCCCGTGGGACAGCCAGGTAAGGAACCACAGCCTTACGAAGCTCACCACTAATCACCTCATTCAGGACACTAGAAATGGCTTCACCAAGTTTTGCAACATAGATGGACAGAATGGTTTATCTGTATTTGGTCTCAACCATTCAGGATGGCTCGACAGCGAAGACTTTATCAAGTGGGATAGTATGTCATGCCAGGATCGATTGGATCAACTCAAAGATGATTTGACTCCAGAAGAACATGAGGGAGTCCTTACTATCCTCAACAGCATGAGCAAGAGCCCAATGACAAGACCGTCATTCGCCGAAGTACTCAGGTGGGTGGCCATAAGTGGGGGGACCTTGGAAAGTTTTGGAGAACATTCCGCACGCTGGAAGCTGGCCGATGGCCAGACAGCACTGGCACGCGCAATGTTCGACGATGCGCGTGCCTCGGGCAACCTTTCCTACAGCTTCTCTAACCCGGTGTCTGCCATAAAGACAGCTAATAAGCAAACTACTGTCGTCACTGCCCAGGGTCAGTCGTTCACAACACAACATGTCGTTGTAGCAGTCCCCCTCAACTGCCTAAAAGACATCACCTTCGAGCCAAGCCTTGGATCTCTCAAAGCCGAAGCGATTGGAATGGGCCAGAGCAACGACGCGTACAAAGTTTGCGTTGAAGCCAGAGGGAAGGAATGGCGCAACTGGAGTGGCTATGCCATCCCAGACAAGGGTATTCCCTTCTTGCTTGGAGATGGCATTACTCCATCAGGCAACACGTATCTCATTACCACACCTGGAAACTACGTCAATCCACAGAAGGACCCCAAGGAACTCCTAGAAGGCCTCCAATACCTCCACCCTGAGATTCAGATTCAACGCCTGGTCAGTAAAGTCCTTCACCATTGACACAATCGCCAGCTGATGTACCTAGTTTGGTTGTGACTACTTCAGTGACCCCTTCACCAAGGGCGGTTGGGCAGTGCACTCGCCTGGATTTGTGACCAAGTATTTGAAGAGTCTTCAGGAGCGTGTTGGAAGCATTCACTTTGCTAATGCAGACTGGGCTGACCTGTGGAGAGGATTCATCGATGGCGCACTGGAGTCGGGCGCTCGCGCCGCAGCAGCAATTCATCGAGATTTGTCTGGTAGTCTGGATAAGGAAGATTAGAGGTTGGGCAGGTCAAGAGATCACCATGTGTTAGAACTTCCACGATAAATTCTTCCGTGCGATTACCGGTCTTTCTCACGATTTAGCTCCATTCATAAGTGAGTCCATTACTACCATAGACCCGAGAATATATTAAAGCGCAATGTCCTGTATTCCTACTATGTTTGTCCATCCTCTGTGTGGCGCTAAGCCTCTACGCTCTAAACATCGCCGTAGCACGGACTCCAAGGTCATTATACAACAAACTCGTGGTTTTGACGTTAGCTTCATTCATGATGATCTTTCTCACGTTGAAAGATGTGACTGGATACAACTCATAACCAATCGTTAATACGAAAAGGGCCGCGGATCGCGCGCGCTTCTGCGAGACGGAGAGTTCGGAGAGTAGATACGCCTTCTTCCTACCATCACATCGGTTGATGGTCGTGAATGCCGCTATCCGTCAGAAGCTATCTCTATATGGCCCAAGTGAAGTGGAGAACGTACAGTGTACACATGACAAGGGGGCTTTCAAGTAGAGAGGCGATATCCTTAACATCTCGGAAATTCGGCAGCTGCAGGCCCCGAAACTAGTTTACATACGTCTTTTTTTCACGCAGGTGTAAGATAAGCTCGGGCGCCGAAAACCCCGATCACCCGGATATCCCTTAGACTTGCAGTTGCTATAGTTTATCGTCCGCTGGCCGAACGTGTATATAACCCTACTATAACGCCTATTAGAATGAAATAGAGACTAACATACTCGAATTAAGTCTAACAAGATGTCTCAATCCACTCAGACCACTCATCAAGTTGCTGCGTTCCTGGGAAGCGAGGGCCTCGACCCGAAACAAATCGAGGCCGTCGAGAATCAGCCAGGTGAACGAGTGGCATACGCTTTGGCTGCGCTATATCCCGACGCGGTAGATTTTCCAGGCACCACAGCATATAGCCAGTCCATCAAGGGCAACTGGTATGTATAAGACTTTACTACAAATCTCTCTCGCGTTATGTTTGACCCAGACCCAACATCGCCACTTCGAATCCAAGACTTCGCTAACACAGCTGCGAAAGGTCAGCTCTGGCTCGAAGAGACGCATCAGCCGTCTTCCATCCGACCTCTGCCCAACAGGTAGCCAAAGCTCTGAAAATCCTCGAATTCTTTGGTGAAAAGTTTGCTGTCCGGGGAGGTGGCCACTCGCCTAATCCTGGGTGGGCCAGCATCCAGGGCGGGCTTCTTATTTCTACAGATCGCCTGAATACTCTCCATTATGATGAGTCCTCCGATATTGTCAGCATCGGGGCTGGAAATCGATGGGGCACGGTATACAAGTATCTAGAAAAGTTTGGGGTTCTTGTCACTGGAGGTCATTCCGCTCCGGTGGGGTGCGTTGGGCAGATCACTGGGTGTAAGTACGGCGCACATTTGATCCTCAGCAGTATCATAACCAAGCAGCAGGCGGAAACTCTCCCTGGTTTCACAAATATGGGTGGTCTTGCGATAACGTCCTGAACTTTGAGATTGTCATTAGCGGCGGCAGAATCTTGAATGCCAGTGAAACTGAGAATACCGACCTGTGGTGGGCACTCAAGGGCGGTTCTAACAATTTTGGTATTGTCACTCGCTTGGATATGTCAACCATTCCCATACCGAACGGAGTCTGGGGTGGTCAACTGTACTACGAGTGGAGTCCGCAACAGCAGCGTCGAACCATTGAGGCATACTACAAGTTCCAGATGGAACGTATTGCAGCAGATCCTGGTTGTGAATCACTCTCAGGATGGGGTAAAGCCGGTGCCTACAAGTATATCCAGAACGTCCTGTCTGCTGACAGAAACGTTCGTGATGGTGAACACCCGGAAGCCTTTGATGACTTTTTTGCATTGGGCGCTCAAGCTCAGACGGGCAACTGTAAGGCGTCAGAGCTCGCAGCACATGACGAGATTCCTGAAGGGGACGAAGGTGGCCATGCATCTGTGTATTTCTCAGAGGGCACGAGGTAAGTTATGGACTTGATATTCTTGATTGCTAGTTTGCTAAAAGAAAGGTGATCCAGGTCTTCCATGCTTTGTCTTATTACCAAGGCGGACCTCGACTTCTTCCAGGAAGCCGTCGACATCTTCTACGAGGAGTACGAGCAGACTGATAACATGAAGGACTGTGTCGTGTGTCTTAACATCTCACCCATTGCTGCGAGAACCATTCGACTCTCCAACGCACGCGGTGGAACTGCGCCCGGGTGGGCTGAAGAGGAGCAAAGTTGTGAGTTTCATTTATCTAGTGCAGTTACTGTCGCTGATTTTCTGAAGTCCTTTTCCTGGACAATGCGTGGCTTCGTCCAGAAGATGACGAGCTAATACTCAGTATGGGTAACCGCTGCATCACCCGCCTCAGAGAGGCAGCTAAAGCTCGGGGTGTATTGATGCCACAGATCTGGATGAACAATGCTGGGCCTCAAGACGACGTCATCGCAAGTTACGGGAAAGAGAACTGGACCAAGTTGCGCGACATCTCCATCAAGTATGATCCTAGGAGGACTTTCCAGCGCCTTTGTTCAGGCGGTTACAAGATTGAGCGAAACTAGGTATCGTGTAGCCAAAGCCAATAGCTCTGGCATTAGCGGAATAGAAGACAGGTTCTCTGCTTACTGGACATTCCCAATCCAAAGTCCTCCTTTTCATCCTTTTTCTACACCTTCTTCCAATAGGTAGATAAAGGCAGCTTAGTAGGAAGCAAGACAGTAGCTGCCGCAATCAAAGGCATTATACAACGCCTTTTTCCTATATAGCATAACATTAGACTCACTGAGATGCCACTATTGTGTATACCAGTGTGTTCTTTTGCTGATGTGTTGCTCTCTTACATCTAAGGGTACTAGAAGGAAAAGAAAACGAATACCAAATGCCTTGCACCACAGCAAAGTCCCTATGCTTATGTTCAAACTCTCTTACACCGTGAAAGATCAAAGAGAACGTTTCGGTTCCAAAACCGAATTCATCTACTGTAGCAGCGATGCATAGGGGGGAGAGTTGTCTGTATGTATCTTGCCTTGTCAATTTGGTCAGAAAAACCGCGTGTTGTATGTGCTACAATTACAATCATTTTCTGAATGTGCTAGCTAACCAACAATAGCCTCGACGGTAATCTCAATGTGAGCGCCTTGCCACAAACTGGGGACGGTGACGGATGTTTGTGAGGGCTTGTTCGAACCACAGAACTCTTTGATCAACCCTGCGTAGATCTGCAGCCGTTCCTCGCTCAAGTCCGGGCTATGATATGCCACACACTTATAAACAGACTTCCAGCCATGCCTGGCACCTGCAGCGACGAGGTTCTTTTCAACATTGAGAAATGCCTGGCGTAGCTGCTGTGCAGGATCGGCGACAAGCTCTCCTTCGTCATTCATGCCGAGCTGGCCAGTAATGTGAACGACAGTGGCATTTGCAGGAACGGTGACAGCGTTCGACAGGTTGGCGAGTTGAGCGAAGGTTGTTGAGTATCCCGGAGCATTGAAACATCCCACTCCAAGATCCGTGAGCTGAGAGCGGCCTAGGACGTTTGCGTTGGAGTTTTCTGTAGACATGTTGTGTATCTTGTATAGAGTCGAGAATGAAGGCTGCGTTGCAACTTGGGAAGATTTGAGGATAGATTATATGGGATAAGACTTGACTGGCCCCAGGATTTTATTCAAGCAGCCGCGTATGAAAACCGAAGATGGCATTATCTACCGGGTTCCGAGGGCGCCGGCCATCGAAGGCCAGAGTCTCCGAAACGCCGAGGCCCGCAATTTCGGTCTGAGATCAGCAGCAGCCAAGTTATTTAACATCACTTGTGGGTCGCGAAAGGTCCATACCTTTCTTAAATGCTACTCTTGATCCGATTGGATTGAGATAAATCGAAAAACATGCCCCGGCAGTACAGGAAAGGCATTGGGTATAATTCCTTTAAATCTCTTATTGTATTAGCATTACTGTGCTGCCTTGATCTACCTTTTGGTATTGGAATAGGGCAAAAACAAATACTCGATGCCCCGGCAGTACGTGCCTACTCCACATATCGGACGCGTCTGCCACTTGAATTCAGCAAACCGGAGCATAACACGACCTGTCGATCACTGCTCAGAATGTTAGATGATTGTCTCAATCTTTGCGCATGGTCCATGAGGGTCTTGGTGCGGATACGGGAAGCAGGAAGAGCCCGAGTGTGACGCCAAAGATGTATAAAAGTCTAAAAACCCTCCTACTTGGTGTGAACAACGAAAACTAATTCTTGCGCATGAAGCCTCTGAAGCTAAAGGAGTATTCACCAAATTCTTCTGTTGCAATGGCGATATTTCAGGCCTTTACTGTCGTGTTTGTTCATATATTGAACCACGAGAACTTTCCGGCATTTGCCTTAACCGCTGTGGCCTTACTTTCTGCTTATTGGCTCCTCGGGCGGCAGGACGACTTGCCCGAAGTCAACCCTCGCAAACCTTTCGAGTTCACAAATCGACGTCGTATTCTTGAGTTCATCCAGAATAGCAAAACTATACTCGGTGAAGGACGCCGGAGATTCAAGAATCAACCTTACAAACTCATGTCAGAATGGGGAAGTCTGGTTGTTCTTCCTCCTGCATGTGCTGATGAGCTCAGAAGTGACCCACGTATGGACTTCAGCACCCCAGTCGAAGATGTTGGTCTCCAGTAGCTTGAAAGTTAAGGACTCCATTGCTGACCGTGTCGCAAGGACTCTCACGCATATATTCCCGGTTTTGAACCTTTGCAGACTGATCCCCACGTTAACCAAGTTGTAACTAAATACTTGACTAAAGCTCTCAGTAAGTTCCTTATAGCTAGAATAACTAAAACTGTGAATGAAATAGTTTCTCACTGCCTAAATAGATAAAATAACTACTCCGCTCTCTGAGGAGGCCTCGAAAGCGATTCAGGATGTTCTTACAGATAACACAGGTAAAGTTACTCTGCACCCTTCAGTTTTCGGTCCAAGTCAAAAGGAACAAAGGAACAATGCTAACAAACGTGCGTGTATCTACAGTCTGGCATGACGTATCACCTTACGCGGCTCCCCTACAGATTGTGGCAAGACTTTCAACTCGCGTGTTTCTCGGAGAGGCCATGTGCTCAGATCCAGAATGGATCAAGGCATCTACAGAGTATACTTCCATGGCTTTTGGACTTGGAGACAGGCTGAGATCGATTCCTCGCTCATTGCGGTGGATTGCCAGCTGGTTTCTACCATCTTGCTACGAGTTGCGCCGTACACTCGCTCAGTGCCGAAAAGTACTGGCTCCCCATATTGCACAGCGCAAACTATTGGCGGCCGAAGCTGAAAGACGTGGCGAAACGATCATATTTGATGACTCAATCGAATGGTTTGAGAAGGAATACGGTAGCGAACCTCACGACCCAGCAATTAAGCAGGTAACGCTTTCAGTTGTTGCTATCCATACCACAACCGACCTGCTTCTACAGACAATGTCCGACATCGCGCTGCATCCAGAGCTGTTCGAGCCGCTTCGTGAGGAGGTGATCCGAGTCCTTACTAAAGAGGGTCTTAAGAAGACGTCACTTCAGAGTTTGAAGCTTATGGATAGCGTGCTGAAAGAAAGCCAACGGCTAAAGCCTTCTCTTCTTGGTACGTGGCTTCTGGATACTTGACTGAGCTTCGTTAACCTTATTCTAGGAAGCTTTCGACGGCAAGCAACTGAGAACATCAAGCTCACTAATGGATATACTATCTCTCAGGGTACGAGAATTGTGATTGATAGTAGCCACATGTGGAGCTCGGCGTACTATGATGACCCAGAGACGTACGACGGCTATCGTTTTCTGAAGAAGCGTGAAACTCCAGGTGAAGATAAAAATACTCAGCTCGTGAGTACTAGCGCAGCTCACATGGGCTTTGGTCACGGGGTTCATGCGTGTCCTGGGCGATTCTTTGCAGCCAACGAGGTCAAGATTGCGCTATGCCACCTCTTACTGAAATACGACTGGCGGTTGCCGATGGGTCACCTCCCACAGCCGATGACGCATGGAATGACTTATTTGACGGACCCGGCTACAAAGATGGTATTCAGGAGGCGAAAAGAGGAGCTTAGTCTAGAGCAGCTGCAAGCCAAATCTGGCTGAGGCCAGTAGCAACTTGTCATAATCGTCATAAATTGAATCATGTTCTCGCCCCTTATGCAACGTTATTGGTAGTGAAACAAGCGGTGCGAGAAATGCTCAAAAGTGTCTTATGATGGGCTCTTTGTTACTCTATGAGATGGAAGCCTTGAGTCCCAGGTCGTCATACAGAAAACTCTTGTTAGGTGAAACCCTTCCACAAGCTAAGCAATGTCTCAAACAACAACGATGCCTGCCTGAGGTATCACTAGCCTTACGGTCACGGCATTGATTGGAACCGGAGCAGGAGAAATGCCAGTCAGATCAACCTGAGAGGTTTGACTGACTCTCAAACAAGCTATGGGTAGCTAGATGAGCTATGTCTATAAAATCTGCTCTTGAATGATGCCATGCTTACTCTAGAGCAACCAGCCCTGCAAAGAAAGTTTGATGTCGCACGTCGCAACATGCGTGTCCGTGAACATCGTTGCTCGATCAAGACCTGCTCGGGCTTTTGGCCCACCCCTTCCAAGGGTACCCTGTCACAAGGTTACTGGAGCCGAATACGACTATTGACCTCCACGACTAGCACATAACACTGCGGGATCTACCTGCCGTCTTGAACTAATATGGAGAAAAGAGCCGGATCTAGAGCTCCCAGTACCGTGGAGGACTACTTTGCTATTGTCTGTGGGACGCGCGGACAGCGCAGGAGTGCACGGATAGCGAGGCTGTAGGCTCTGTCCTCAGTGCAGACTCGTTGCTAGATCTACCAGGACCCAGACAAGCCTTTGCCTTGGCTCCCTATTACTGAAATTCTGAGGTTGGTAGAAATGGTAAGAGATAATTAACATTTGATGCATTTCATTTGGCTTGTTACTTCTCTATGCTATCCCCATTAGGGACCCTCCTTGAAACTAAATTCGCTGTCCGCGCGATTCGCGCGACCCACGCGTTACACGCGCAAAAATCTGTCTCAAGACTGGCGACACCACCGCATTCCTTTCGCATCTTGAGCATATAAAGTGGCACCGTCATCTCATCACGTAATAGTAAAACTCAAGATAATAAAATCCACTAGCAAGGCCGTCGAGTGATTCTCATGACGCTATACCTTATCAATTTGGATTGCCACCCTCATCTAATCCCCCACGTCATCACTCCCTCCTAGTCACTTCCTGCCATGAGCCTTGCCGGTAAGGTATTCATTGTAACGGGTGGCGCGTCTGGAATTGGCAAAGCCACCGCGAGAAAGTTGCTGGAAGCATCAGCCAAGGTGCACGTTCTTGATTTGTCCGAGATCCCCCTCCATGAAGATACCCCTGGGCAGCAGGTGTCGCATCCGAAGACAGATGTTGCAGCGCGAGACAGCGTCAAAGCTGTCCTCGATAAGATTGCTGCGCAGGATTTGCAGCTCAACGGACTAATCAATTGCGCCGGCGTCTTGCGTTCCACGGATGCCTCCGCAAAGTCCGACAAGACCTTCCAGCTTCTCTGGGATGTCAATGTCAGGGGAACATGGAACATAAACACCGAGTTCTATCACTTGATCAAAGCCTTGCGAGAACGCGAATCCGCAAGTAAGAGTTACCCGCCAGTCAGTATCGTCAATGTGGGATCGATGGCCTCGGTCAGAGGTTTGCCTGGAATGTCCGGCTATGTCGCCACCAAACATGCTGTGCTTGGTCTTTCACGAACCTGGGCTCAAGAATGGGGACCCGAGGGATTCCGTGTCAATACAGTGGCACCTGGAGCTGTCAACACGCCCATGATAGCAGGGATGACAGGTGATGGTTCTGGAAATGGGGCACACAAGGGCGCCTTCAAAAGCCTCTCAGAGCCTGAAGAAATCGCAGACGTTATTGTGTATCTCTCAGGGGACGCATCTTCGTCGATTTCCGGACAGCTGATTGAAGTAAATGGAGGATGGCCTTGAGAAAGGGCCCTCAAAACAGCTGAATCAAATGGAGGCTAAAACGGGAGTCTTTTTCTATAGCTGTACATTTATTATACTTGCTTATGATGAGAAGTCCCAAGTGAATCCGGCTTAAGCTACACGTCCTTCACCCAACCCCAGTATGTACAAAGAACTCTACGCATCCGTAGGGGGCCCCGTGTAGTTCTTGTATCCCCAAGCCCAGTACCACAGACCAGAGATGAGACACGCAGCGGCGAAAACAACGGAGGCGTAATTTATGCTGACAACCGTGACTGGCAGTCGTAGGGGCATGCAGAACAACGGGATCGCGAGTATAGACCAAGCTGGAGGGTTATTAGCACGATACCAAGGAGGATTCGACACTACTGATTAGAAAGGAGGGAGGCAGAAGCCCAAGAAAAATAACATACCGACCGCAATGATGTTAGCTACGTATCCGAAATTTCCGGCCGAGAATTTTGCCAGCTTGACCTGCTTTCTCTTGGTCAAGAGGTTGATCGCGACCGGTGTTGCGTAGGAAGCATTGAGGGTGAGAACGCCCACATTCGCGAATGCATTAAACGCAGCGGATGAGCCAAAGTATATCAGGCCAAGAAGTATTTGAATGACCATACTAAGCATCATGGAATTCAAGGGAATGCCGAGCCGCTTGTTAATTTTAACCCACCACTGGGACCCCGGCATCGCTCCATCCCGTGCAAATGCCCAGATACAGCGAGAAGAAGCAGTGATGCATCCGATGCCACATATAATGCCTAAAACAATGATTGGTACTAGGAGGGCAAACGCGGCGCCCGAAGATCCAACGGCACTTTTGATGGTGGGTGGTATAGGCTGAGCCGAAGCCAGGTCGGCGAGGTACTTCAAGTCCGGTAGGATGAAGGTTATGGGTATAAGAAATAGAAGACCTGCAAATGTATTAATAAAGACTGTAAGGACCATCGCTTTCGGTACCTGGATGTCAGGCTGCCGAACTTCCTCGCACATCCTACATAGCGTCAGCATATCGGGTTGCAAGGCAGTAATCGAGGAAGGGAGGGGCTCACGAGATGATCATGCCAGTCGATGAGGTAGCGTATGCTGCATGAAGAAGCCCTACACAGAATGCCCATCCATCAGTCCAGCCGGAGTTGTTCTCGAAATGGGTGAAGACCCATTTGGCATCTCGTCGGCCGTCCTTGGCTACAACTAGGACAGTAATGATCAAGGCGATAACGCCAGCAAATGTCCAGAAGATCGCAGCGGTCTGGTCTATTAGCGACGACGCATGATAGGGAAACAAAGAACTTACATCAAGCAACGGAAGCCACTTGTTTCCGAATGCCGAGATCGCGTTGCTGACCAGGGTGATCCCGACAAATATAAGAAAAACCTGATAAGGTTCCCCAGCAAGAACCCCAACGCCAGGTGCAGTTTCGAAAACGTTGATGCACGAAACGAGGAACAGTGTAGTACCGAACGTAACTGATAGCGTGATACTAATATTACCGACCACGTAAAGCCAGCCACAGATCCAGGCCGCTTCACGGCGCCAGCGAGTAGGTGCCAACATGAACGTTTGATAGTACACGCCTGAGGTAGGACAGGTCAATATTGTGCCAGGCTAAAGTTCCAGGAGATAGTCACCTCCGGCGACAGGGTACACGCTGGTGATCTCCCCAAGTGAGATAGCAACGCATACAATCATTGCTGAGACAGCTAGCCAACCCCAGATAATATTGACAGGCCCCCCGGTTGTAATAGGGTTGCTAAGAGTGGTTGAGAGTCCGTAGGGAATCGAGGCGAGGACGAAGGCCATGAAGGCGACCTGCAGAGTCGAACGATTGCGCTGTAGCTCAGGCGCGTAGCCCAAGCTTTGGAGAGTTTCGTCACCTCCGCCGTCGGCGGGGCGTTTGGCGAGAGGGTGCGGGTGAGAGTTAGTAGGGCCATGCTTCTCAGCGCTGCCTTGGAAGTCTGAGGCTCCCATCTCGAAGGATCTGCGTAGGTCAATTGGCGGTGTAAATCGGTGTGGAACGGATATCGATGTTTACAGCCAAATGTCGACCCCTTTCAAGACTGATTAATACGAGCATCCAGCAACGAAGAGGAGTAGTAGGCACGTGCAATGTGGTGCAGCGGTAGAGGATGGAGGAGCTGCAGCAGGAACAGAGCCGGAAGGGGCGAGGCGAGTTTTTATCCCTTGGAGCGGATAATTAATTACTCAGTGGTCAGAGCTTTATCTGTTTAGTGCTGTGTTAGTCTGGCAGACGAACGCTTCTACTGCGAATGCAGTGATACCATCGCAGATAGAAAATGTTCAGAGCCCTCGTCAACACCAACGGTAATATTCACATGTGCGATCAACAAGTATAAAGGTCGACCCGACTGTGAATTCGGCAGCCACTGAGCCTTGTACGAGATTCAATGACAGCCCACAACGCTCGCCACTGCAATCAGAGGGGAGGGAGGCTTCGCTTTCTCGGGACCTCAGAAACCCGAAGTTGCGTTGGAGGTCTGGCATGGCGAGTCTAGTGCCCCCCACATGTGACGCCAGCAGGCAAGGATCACCCGACAAATCAACATAACGCTTCAGGGGCCATCTCTACGGGCGATCTGAGATGAAGATGTCGAAAAGGCCGTGGCTTAGTGGTCTATTTTGCCATGGCAGTGCTGCTGTGTACAAGACTACCTTCGGCAACAGAAAGTCCAAGACAACAAGGAATAATCCATATCATTTCGAATGAAGTACTTTGTCTAAGTAGATCCAGGAATCTCCCCACAAGACTGTATCTCATCTAAAGTCTCTTTAATGATCCTCATTCCATTCTGCATCTCTTCATCCGCGATATTCAGAGAGCGACCCCAAGTCGCAACCAACCAGGGAAGGCGGTTGTTAAGGTGCCTTTCTGATAAGTTAGCCTGGAGATGAGGCGAGCCGTGATGCCTTCATAGCTCTCATCAATAAGCATGTTAATGTCCCCGCCTAAAGATGTAATGGATTTGACAAAGGGGTATTCCCAACTTGACGTTGTCTCCCTCCACTTGGCCTGGACATAGGGTCAAGACATTTGAACTCAATCCCCCTTGGTGCGCCCTGAGTGTCTAGCAGTAGTCGGTCAACCTTACTGGCCGGCAGGAAACGAACGCCTAATTTCATGGCACTATCGAATAGTGGCCACCACAAGGCACCACTAGAAAAGCCTGGGTGAGCCGTTCTATGGCCGCGAGGAGCTGGCTTGGCGACTTTGTTGAAAGGGTGTGACTTTTCGTTGCCCGAGAAGTAAAGATAGTATTGATCGGTTGGGTAGCTTGTCTCGTAGGGGCAGAGGGAAGCGTCAAACTACGCTCCCTTCGCAGAATGCCCCGTAGTGTTTCGTCGTCGACGGCGCCCTTGGTCTCTTCTTTCAGGTAACAAAACATATTCTCTGGGGTATCGTGTCCGTATCCTGCAGCCTTTTGCTGGCCCGTCTCACCACCTGCGTAGACAACGCCGCCTGATTGCGCTGTTGCGCCTCCTCCATGGGCACTGTCTACCAGCACAACGGAAGCGCCTTTTTCGGGTGCGGCAATGCTTGCTGAAACTCCGGCTATTCCAGCACCAACAACAATGATGTCTGCGTCTCGATGGTAGTAGTCTTTGGCATAATAACGAGTCAAGAGAAGGGTGTATCGAGGATGGCTAGTTGGGTAGGCGTGTCCCCGCAGGGCTGTCGATTGTAGAGGTCTGCGTAGAGAGCGAAACATGGCGAAATAGAGAAGGATTATGGGAAAAGGGATTTATCAAGAAAAGAGCCTCATAGCCATTCTGCTGTACCGGGCTTGTTGAGATACTGACGATGTGTGAACCCTCCTTTTTTCTTGGTGCTGTGACTGACCTCCATGGCGTATCGGCGTGCGAGGGATTTAGAACAAAACCTTAAGTGACACCAGGGTCCCGGAAACCCGGGTGTTCGGATCAAGAGGGTCCTTTAGCATAGCTGCCAGTCCCCGAAATCGAGTTTGATCAGTGAAGGAGACGACGCTTGTGTCAGCGACAGTACCCAGATCTGTCGCGGCACCCACGCCTATCGCGGGCTGCGCGGACTCCGGCGCCGAAATTTTGCGCCGATTGGAGAGTACCAAATAATTAACTGAGGTAAAATAGTCAACTCGGGCAAAGAGGCATGCTAGGCAAGGCAATCGACTGGGATGGGAAATGAGACAGCATTGCGAGAATTGCTCCGAGGGGCCTTATGGATGCCCGCGTCTAACGTTGGTAATAGTCTTTGTTGTTGTTGTTCTCATTCTCCAGCTTCTTCTCCTTCTCCTGCTTCTTTTCTTCCTTCTTCTTCTATTCTCCGTCCATTTCATTTTAGTTTGAAATCAAGTTATTGGCCCAACATTTCATTCATCTCACTCTCCTTGTCCTATGGCCTCGCGTATACTTCCGGCGATGCAGCGTATGCTAAGCCTCCGCCTCGTTACTCGCCGTGTAGGCAATGTCCCGCCAGCAAATATGACGAAGAGAGCACCAGCCCGGCTGTTGTCAACCATAACAAAGAGGCACACGACAGAACCTACAGCAATATTTGACGAAGAAACCGATGTGCTGATCGTCGGCTCCGGAGCTGGGGCTCTGACAGCCAGCCTACGAGCAACACACCTGGGCCTGCGCAACATTGTCGTCGAGAAACAACAGACAATTGGTGGCGCATCGGCCATATCAGGTGGAGGACTATGGATTCCTTGTAACCCTGTGTCGAAGGCGGCAGGAATTCAGGATTCTGAACAAATGGCACTGGCATACTTTGAGCAAGCCGTCGGGAACGTGGGACCAGCTTCATCCATCAAAAAGAGAGAGGCCTACGTTACCAATGGAGCCAAGATGATCGAGTTTCTTCAACAGAAAGGGTTTAAATTTCACTACGCCAAAGGCTACCCTGATTATTACCCAGCCCTCAAAGGCGCCATGGCCCATGGTGGCCGAAGCATCGAAACAAAGCCCTTTGATACCAAAAAGCTCAAAGAGTGGCAATCCAAGTTGCCCCCTACTTCAGTTCCAGTAGCGATCCATACAAACGATGCCCGAGTGTTTACCCGGGTCACATCTTCCTTAGGTTCTTTCATATATGTCACTCGCAAAATGATACCACTTATCCTCAGGGCACTTCTTGGACAGAAACTCACAAGCATGGGGCGAGGGTTGGTGGCGCAGCTCTTGCATCTCAACCTCAAGCACAAAGGAGGAGACATCCGTACGAAGACAAGCTTGTCGAAACTCATTCAAGGCCCGGGGGGGGACATCTTAGGCGCCGAGGTCCAGACCCTTCAAGGCTCTAAGACCATTCGGACAACCCGAGGTGTGATTCTTGCCGCGGGAGGGTTCGCACATAACCGCAGGATGCGCGAGCGCTTCATGCCCAAGCCAGCCAGCACTGCGTGGACGGGCTCTCCCGAAGGAGACACAGGCGATGCAATTCAGGAAGGTATGCGCATTGGCGCAGAGACAGCATTGCTGGATGATGCCTGGTGGGGGCCTACTATTGTCAACCCCGTCAGTGGCAAGAATGTTTTTGCTCTGATAGAGCGTGCGCGACCCTATTCTATCATTGTTGACTCGACCGGTAGCCGCTTCATGAACGAGGCTCAGAATTACACCGACGCGGGCCACGATCAGTACTCTCGCAACCAGCAAGTCAAAGCCATTCCCGCCTGGATGATCATAGACTCCAACTATCGCAACAAGTTCATGCTTGGAGGGCTCTTCCCGCGAGTGAAGCCCTCAAAGGAAATTCTTTCGAAGGGAGAATTTTTCCAGGCCGCATCACTCGATGGCTTGGCGCGACAAATCGGCGTGGATCCAATCGGCCTCGCCAATACCATCAGACGTTTCAATGACATGTGTGTGACGGGAGTGGATGAAGATTTTAGCAGAGGTAGGTCCTCTTATGACCAGTACTTCGGCGACCCTACCTGCCGTCCCAATCCAAATTTAGGCCCTTTGAACAAAGCACCGTACTACGCGATAAAGATTTGGCCCGGGGATCTAGGGACAAAAGGGGGACTCTTGACCGACGAGTTCCAACGTGTTCTTGACAAGCAGTCCCGGCCTATTCCTGGCCTTTTTGCCATCGGCAATACTGCTGCTAGTATAATGGGCCGAACTTATTTAGGAGCTGGATCAACTTTGGGACCCGCAATGACACATGGCTTTATTGCAGTTAATTTTCTCAGTTCTGTAGCCTCTTAGCTGTTTGCTTCTATAGCTAGACTATAAATCTCGGTTTTATTAATCTACTCTTGTAACTGCTGATAGGGATTAATATATTATAATTAAGTAATTATCTTTACTAAAAGGTTAATTATCTTACGTTGCTTAACCTTGCTCAAAACTATTGCTGGCGTCACGCATGGTCTATATGTTGGCAAATAGGCAACCGTCATCTATTAAGGCATAACTCCACGGCAAATGCAAACTTCATTCTGTGGAGAGGCTATATATACAGATGCCCATTTCCGTAACATAACCATCGGAGAGACTCTTTACTTTGCGGCTCGCGCCCATTGCCTACAAAATATTCCTAATAGCACGACCCGTCGATAGTATGTAGAATACCTTCGAGACGTCACATTGGCCATGTTTGGATCGCATATATAAAGGATATACGAACCCACCACCTGGTTCAGTCATCATCCCTTCCATATACTTCTACCGTTGAGCAAACTTGAAATCAAGTCTTGTAAACACGCCTGTATGTCAAGACAAAAAAAATGAGCAGTCTTAAAAATAACGTCGAACGCACAACCAGATAGTAGCAAAAGCACCTATAGTAGCTGGAACCCCAAAGCCAATCGCGATTTTATCCGAAGTCGATAGATTTATACCCCCGCTCGTCTCGTTCGAACTTTTCGTGGTAGAGTCGTTTGATCCTCCCCAGGTTTCAGTAGCTTGCGCGGTTGTACTAAATACCTCGGAAAATACAGGCTCAACAGCAGTAGGTGTGGACGCCGCGCACCAGAGCATGCTACCACCATTGTCCGGGTAGGTATACGTCTGGCAGTATGGATATTCGGTGTAAGTGCTATTAATCGTTACTTGGTGCCTTTCCCGCCACGTTGGAGGAGCTCACCAGTATCCGGTACCAACACCAGGGCTACATAACCCTTGTTGGACGTCTGTATAGTCGCAGCAAGCGGAATTAGGATTGCATGCTTCTGAAGAGCAACAGCCAACTAATTGAATGTCACTATTATATAGACAGCTATATCCATCTTGGCAAGACAGTGGGAGATCTGTAAACTGTTTTAGCAAGTGAGTCTACTTTTGCAACGGAGGTTTCGAACGTTGATTGACTCACCAGCTCTCCCGCTAACATAGCCACAAATTTCGGGGCTCCAGACCTGAGGCAGCGCTTCTACTTCTGTTAGTTGTGTAGTATGTGGTAACTCTGTAGGCGCAAGTCTCCGTGTTGAGGTAATCATATCTGGTTAACATAGCTCGTAGCGACGAAGTAAAAGACAGATCCAAGATATTTACTACAAGAGATTCGGGAACAAGCCTTGTGCCCAGAGATAAAATAAAATCGCTAGCCAGCCTAGAAACTCTGGGATATCTGCCTAAAATACAAGTTACCGCGCCATCTTGTTGTGAATTTCACAGCAAAAGTAGGCTGTGAGCTCCAAAGCACACAAACCGCGGCCACGTCAAAACAGAGTGGCTGGGGCTTATCACGATTGGCCTCTAGGCTCCGAAGCTGACAAGCGTGAACGGGGCGACAAATGTAAACTGTATGTGGCAATGATCTTGATTCGCTATTAGATCTCCAAGATGTGAGGCTGACACACCCCAGATTACACATTTGCTGCACAAGTAATCGCGTCCGCAGCCCCAAAGTCCGCCTGATCAGATGCAGTGAATTGAAACCATCTGGGACCAATAAATATCTCACAGGGCGCTCCGCGGGATCCAAAACCATGCACGCGTCTGAACCAATTCAGCAGAGTTACAGACACCCTGAAAACACCCAAATACTAGGCCTAGGGAATCGGATAAATGTTTCTAATACTCAGAGGTAAAAAATGAATTGGGATAATGACCCCTAATAATCTAAACCCAGAAAGATGTTTAACCCGAGAAGCCAACGCCAGCCGTTTCTAAAGTACCTGATTATCTTGGTCCTACGTGTTTTCTAACATAAGCCGCTTGTTGTGCCCCCCTTGTCGCCGTTTAGCAGTCCAGCCGGGCGTCCAACCCTCTACAATGCATTCGCAACTTGTCGCTCTAGAAGTGGGTAGCGTCGATGGTTCCATTCGCCAGTCCTTCTCTCTTCTGGTGCGCCGCCTCCATGACTTCGTCCAGACATCCAACACTTGCAGCCACCAAGCCAAGGAACCTAAGTGAGTTAGCGTTTGTGAAATGTTCGTTGGGGAGAGCAGGACTTACGGGGGACTGGCATCCAAGACTTTACTCTTGTACTCGGGATGAGCTTGAACTCTGTGTGAACGTTAGCAATCTGCGCCGCGGGCCATCTGCTCGCGCTACGTACCCGACAAAGAAGGGGTGGTCCTTTAGCTCAATAGTCTCGACTCTCACGCCTTGATCATCGAGAGAAGTGACGTGAAGTCCCGCATTCTCAATCTTGTCGATGTAATCGGGGTTCACCTCGTACCGGTGTCGATGACGCTCTTCGACGACATCAACACCACCGTACATAGCCCGGAGCTTGCTCCATTCCGTTCCGGGTTTGAAGTGAGACGTTCGAGTGCCAAGTCTCATTGTACCGCCCATCACCCTGTGGCCTCTTGTTAGCACCTCCATGTCTGGGTTGTTTGCGGGGCTACTTACTCCTTAGACCCTTCAGGCATGAAAACGATGACTCGGTGCTCTGCCTGAGCAGACATTTCCTCAGAGGTTGCACCCTCCAGTCCCATCTTGTTGCGACCATACTCCATGACGGCCACTTGCATGCCCAGGCAGATGCCCAGGAAGGGAATCTTTCGCTCTCGAGCCCACTTGGTGACTTCAATCATTCCAGGGATGCCTGCGGGTTGTCAGTAGTTACATCAACCGGCTGCAAGAGGAACAGCAGCTTACCTCGAGATCCAAAGCCACCAGGCACAACGACGATAGGATTGTTAGCTAGACACAACCAAAAAAGAGGCGGGGAACATACTGCCTTCGGCATCACAAACAGCCTTCCAGGCGTTGTGATACTTGTGGGGATCCTTCTGTTGCATATCATGCTCGAGATGCTCAGAATCAATCGAGATGAGGTTCAGTTTGCGCTTGCATCGCATAGCCGAATGCTCAAGCGCCTTGTGGACACTGAGGTAGGCGTCGTCAAGACTGACATACTTTCCCACCAGAGCGATGGTGACAGTCGGGAGATGACGATCAGGGACAACCGTCTTCTTCCACAGATCCCACAAGAGTTGGCCCTTCTGAACTCTCTCCGGTGACAAGACAGTCTGCTCAAGGGCCAGGCCTTTCTGCAACAGGCTGAGGAGACCCTCCTCTTGGAGAAGGAGGGGGACTTGGTAGATGGTGTCCATGTTTCGCACGCCAATGACTTGCTCATCCTCGACTTGGCAACTTCGGGCAACCTTCTGGATAGTGGCCTCATCGAGCGAACGCTCACAACGGCAGGCAATCTGACCAGTGTGTTAGACTGCTCTGACGGCGGAAGAGGGGGTTCGGCCTACCGCATCGGGGATCAGGCCAGCACTACGCATTTGCCGGATGGCGTGCTGGGTTGGCTTGGTCTTCTCCTCTCCGTTGATTATGGGGACGTAGGACACGCCAATACTAACAAAGTTGTTCTTTCCAAGCCTGTGCCTGAGCTGGACGAGAGCCTCAACAAAGGGCATGGACTCAATGTCACCGACTGTTCCGCCAAGCTCGACAATGCAGACATCTGGGGCTTCTCCGGAATCGTCGACTGGGATCTTGGCAACTCGCTCAACCCACGCAGCAATCTCGTTCGTGACATGGGGGACAACCTGCACGGTCTTGCCCAGGTAGTCTCCGCGTCGCTCCTTGTCCTGCAAGAAGCATCAGTCACATTGTCGAGATATCAAAAAGCGGCGGCGGGTTCATACAATGACCAGCTTGTAGATCTTGCCTGTGGTAATGTTGCTCTCGCGGCTCAGCTGGATGCCGAGATAACTGACTCCTACATCAGCAATGTCACCCAAAATCCCAGTGTCTGAAACTTACCGTTCATAGTTTCCGAGATCAAGGTCGGTCAAGAATGATGTCAGCCCCACGTCCTGAAACCTCGGGATCTCTGCTTACCTCGCCTCCGTCCGCCATGACGAAACATTCTCCATGCTCTAGGGGATTGAGCAGGCCGGCGTCCGTGTTGATATAGGGGTCTAATCTGTTAGTAGAGGTTAAAGACATTGGTCAATGTGTGACTTGCCAATCTTGAGCGCCTAGTATGTCTAGTGTAAGTAAGGTGACAATGTCGCGAAAATGGAGCGACTTACCGTGACGCGCAGGCCCATGGTCTTGAGAAGAAGACCGGCGCTGCTGGCTATAGGACTCATCAGTGAATGAACAGGGTGAGAAAAATCACGCTATCGTACCAATAATGCCTAAGTTCTCATGTTAGCGATCGAGTAAAGAAGCGGGCAATTGAGATTGCGGGTACGCCTGCCGCACATCCCACAGGGACAGGGAATAGTACTCACCCTTGCCAACGCCGGAAATGACTCCGCCACTCACGAGAACTACCTTCATCTTGACGGTGGATGGCTGATATCGGAGGATCGGAGGACGCTGCCGAGGGGAGGGTTCCTGGTCTGGCGTTAATTGAGCAGCGTGAACACAAAGTTCTGACTGTGCCTGGATTGCTCAAAAGATTTCTGCCGTCCATCCCACTTTGGCTCTCACCGCTTTCCGCATTGAGCTTAGCTGCCTGCAGTCACATGCATGAAGCGGGGCACGTTGCTCCAACGCCCCCACCCGTGAATATGCCCTCATCTACGTCATCAGCGCCATGTCAATCCATCTCATTGACTACCAGATGTACCAAATCACAGACAGTGGTCATGTATTGCGCGCCTGGTCATAATGCAGTTGCACAACTGTATATGATATGTTTAATTTCTTAGTGTAATTGTGTTGGGTTTTTATACTACGAGGTTATTAAAGTCAACACACACTCACCTTGGACGCGAAACCTCCTAGCATCACCACCACATAAAACACGAGACCATAAGACTTGCCTCATGCCATAGTAAGCCTAGATAAAATTATGATAATTTAGTAAGAATTAAAACTATAGTATGATAAGGTCTGTATAGTATTGCGCCAAGTATTAACCTCATATTATGACAACGTTTAGGGAATTTAGCTATAACTCTTTGCCACCGGCGTCCTATCGAGGGCGAATTTGATAAACCTGACTGAATTTCCTTTGTGCGCAAGAGCAAGCGTTCCCTCTCTCAAGTCGAAAGCTCCCATTAACGAACCCGTTCCTCGATACGCTGGGGGCAACCACATGAGCCTGTCGAATCCCTGAAAAATCCAGTTATCTCCGACATAAAGGCAATTCCCTAAATCTCGCATTTTCTCTTGTGCGTCTTCCTTGTCGGTAGGCATGACAGGGAGAGGGATAGGGAGACGCCCTCTACTTGACTCCATGTATTTCAGGTTGCCAGAAAAGGACCAGGAATCGCTTAGGACCCGTATTCCAATATCACACTGACCTATCTTTTCACCGGTCACAATGTTCCACAGATGAATTGTAGAATTTCTGTCCCTGTGATATGATGATATGGCCGCAAGTGTTCCGGCTGCCGAAATAGCCAGGTTATGGACATCATCTTCATGTAGCTTGAGCACGAACTTGTTTCTCTGGGTCGTCGTCTCCAGTACTAGAATGGTACCGTAATCGGTTCTCAGAGCAAGAAGTTGATCTGTTAGGTGGAACGTCGGATCATTCCCCCCCGGCCAAGTGTCGATCTCTTTTCCTGTCGGCGCATGGAATAGCTTGGTGCAACCCTGCTTGGAGGACCCACGTGCAATTTCCCAGGTACAAAGAAACTCGCTATTGGGGGAAAATGCCAGTTCGCGACGGTCTGAGAGGTGCATAATAGATGCTAGCTTCTTCTTTTTTTCAAGGTCCCACAGCTGCAAGGTATGTTCACCAAAAGAGAGCCAGCGATACAAAACCGCCAGCTGACCGCTTGGTGACAAGTGGAGAAATGATATGTCGTCAACGTGCAAACTTAACACCTCCTTGAAGGCAGAGCTGTCGTCACCATTGTCGAGTATTTGGATGTCCCCGTGTCGAGACAGCAATGCCATGCGGTTGCTGCCTGACAAGAAGACGATATTGGCCACGTCTTCAAAGGTGGCTTGCTTGTTTTTTATGGCTTTGTCCCAAAGTTGGAACTTGAAATTGGGTTCAAGTTTGTGGTCGGCCAGCTGTAGAAGGACGAATTCTCCGCCTGGTGAGTACTTGACCGCTCTTACAAAACCCAGTGTTGTGTACACATCCTCATCAGACACTTCCCACAATTTTGCCCCAGAACGAGATAAGGAGACTACCATACTGGCATCAGGCAAGAATTGGACGCTGTGAGGAGCATATGCAACAGGCTCTTGCAGCACAGAGCGGGCAGCACTTGTGGTGTCCCAGAGTTGAATCGTCCGACGGTCACTATCTCCTACCGCCAACAAAGTGCCGTCGCGAGACCATGATATGTTTGCGATGTGATGCTCGGTAGAAAAACTTCCGACCAAGTTCCAAGTACCCGTATCGCGCAGGTCAATGGTGCCGTCAGATCGTCCATAGGCCACCATTTTCCCGTCGGGTGGACAAAATGCTATTGAGTCAACGGGCCTATCATAGTCCAATCCGTCCATTGCGAATTGCTTCGGCGCCGATGAAGCGATGTCCCAGTGACTGGTTCCATTGGATGATCCCACTATGATTGTCTCGCCATCCATAGAAAACGCGACTACTCGGACTGTACTGTGAACATTGAGCGTTTTCTCTGGTTCTACTTGCTCCACGCTCCACAAAGTCACAAGACCGCTTTCACATCCTGTCGCCACGAACCGACCATCGTGCGAGAATGCAAGTGCGCCGTAGGTGCTCCTCCCGCCAATATCCCGGACACAGATCTCACACTCGTTGTCAATGTTCCAAATCCTAAGCTTGCCGTTGTAGGATAGCGATGCCAAGATGCTGCTGGCGGTGGGCGAAAACGCAATCCCCCGAACGGCCGAGTTGCTATTCAATTCAACTTCAATGCCCTTTGCAAGATCTCTCACTCGTATTCTCTTATCCCAGCACCTCGATGCAACTCTTCGACCATCTGCTGAAAAAGAAACGAAACTAGCACCGTCCGGATCGTGGAATGTGAACCGTTCCGACCCAGTGATGTAGTCCCACACCCTGGTTGTCCGGTCGATTGAAACGGACGCAATCAAGTTTTCGGTCGGAGACATGGCAACAGCCTTAACTTGATTATTATGGCCCTGGAGTGCTGCTAGTTCTGAACTCCATTTCTCTTCAGTCTGGGGCTTTTGGAGAATCCATTCTGGGATCAGATGTTGGAAGTGAGACCGCACCACACTTCCCTTTGGACAGAAGAGGAGAGCAGAACAATAGATCTGCAGTGGAGCATTCTCAATGGTCCATCTATTGCTGAGCACAAATCGCTTGGCATCATACACCAGAGCAGATAGATAAGAGTGCTCTGCGGGCTAGAAAACAGAACAACCCAGTCAGCGTCTGAAGTGAGTAGTGGTCGGTTAGAGACTTACGTTGATCAAATTTTGCAACTGGTTGATAATGAGAATGATCGAAGATGCCTCCTTGATGAATGCCATCACCTCCAGCCAATACAGGAGTTTTTCCTGGAGAAACACATGGACTCGTCCGCCGTCCTTTAATCCGGCTTCGGTGCGGTGGCCATGGTCGAGCTTGGCCAAATGATCGACCCAATATTGACACGCATATCGCAGGTATTGCGGAATGTGCTGTTCGATCTGGCTCGGAGGCACCTCAGAGACGAACTTTCCTGGCAAGACGAGATCGCAAATGTCCTGACGAAGCTCCAAAAACATGAGCTCCAGGCAGCGTTCAAATACTTCCCGATGCATTGAAACTTCCTCGACACGAAATGGCAGCTGCTTAGATCGCTTCTCGCTCAGAATGAAATCGCGAAACGATAAGTGGACCAGAACAATAGGAGATGTCTCGTTTTCCGGGACGCTGACGATGGAATGAAGTCGCCTCAGCCGTCCGCTTAACTTGTCCTTCATCAGAGGGAGTAAATGGCGAAGTGTAGCAACAGACGCTGGTTCGAAGAGAACTGCAATAAAGCCGAGAAGCTTGCCGATATCAAGGTAGAGTTTATCTCGTAGGCTCTTATGCGAGTTCCCCATGTCTGAGAATTTCAAAACCTTGATGTATATCCCATCTACCGTCTGCTGCGGGCCATCAGTTTCCCACTCATCATCAAAGATGAGCTCCAGTCGTTGGTCTCTGGCGTCCTTGTCATCGAAGTCACGAGTATCCAGGAATCGGCACGTGGTCGCCGCGTAAATGAAAAGACCGTTGGCTTTCTCCCTTAGCTTCTTGATTTCGGCCTTTGTGATCCAGTCTTCCTCGACATCGTTCTTCTTGGCGATTCCTGCCAATGTGTGCGAGAGATACAATGTAATATCGTCGATCTGCTTGTTTGCCTCGGTGGGTAGTTCAATCTTATCGAGCCTTACCGAGCGGTACAGCTCACTGGGTAGCTCTTTGAAGCCTCTGAGAATGTGCCCTTCGCGTCTGCTAGTGATCAGAAGACGGAGCTGTACTTGGTTCAAATGTTCGATGTTGGCTAACATGCCCAGCAGGTTCTCAGCTTCCTTCTCGTCGCATTCGTCAAGAGCGTCGACCACAACTACCAGTCGGAGCGGCACAAAGGTTTTCTCGTCTAGCAACGAGAGAGGTCCCACAATGAGTTCTTTGAGTTGCTGCTGCGGCCCTTTGGTTTCAATCCCCAGGTTATTGACGATAGCATCAGCGATATGTAGCTTGAGGTCCGGCAGCACGCCCGCCAAGCACCAAGCAAGTGTAGGGAAAAACTCGGATGTGCTATTACGTGTAGCATCACCCTGCTTGAAAAAGAAGCTGGCGCCTAGGAAAGCCGTAGTAGGGGATTTGGCTCCATCCGTGAAAGGCTGTCTTTCGTTCAAGGCGTTGGCAACGGTCAAGGCAACACTCGTTTTACCAGTGCCAGCCATTCCCTGCAGCCATAGTATCGTTTCCCCCGTAGGGTTTTCCGTCCAATCCTGGATTTCCTTCAAGATGCGACATTGAGTCCCAGGCAAGCAAGGAACTTCTACACCTGAAGTTTTGCAAGAATCAAAGATGGCGTTGCCTGTAACTTTCAATGATAGTAAGAGCTGTCTTTGGTCGACATCTCGCACCGCTTCCAGTATGTCATGCTGCAAAGTTTCAATTCTCTCGGTGCTCCTCACGATATCGCTCACTTGTTGCCACATCTCCAGAGTTCGAGCACTAACTCGGTCTTGTACGCCTTGGTCGATACGCCGACTTGTGGATTCGATATCTGCCCATAGTCGCTTCCAATCGTCGGCATTTACGGTATTTCTTAAAGAGCGATATGCTTTGTTTCGTGTTGCATACTGCAAGATGAAGCGAGTTTCGTAAACGTAGACCTGGGCGTAGATGCTCACGAATTCGGTCCTGATGCGCGAAAGGAACTGGCGGGTGGTTTCAGTGTGACTGGAATGCTGAAACTCGGATGCGAAGCTAGCTTCCTGGAGTTGTTGGTACCGAGCCATGAGAAAGACAATATTATTGAGTCCATCCGCTGCATCTTGATCCTGCTGAAAGATGTTTTCTAGAATTGGTAGAACTGTCATTACACCAGCCCAAGCTAAAGCAGCGTGTGGTTCAGTTGAGACGGCTCCACTGATAATGGGCTTGAATGCTGTAATCACTTGAATAGCTTTAACGACGGCTTGTCGAACAACGATTTGTTTGTCGCGAATCTTGAAGGCGAGCTGCGCTTCCGGTAGCTTTTCGAGTTTCTCTTCGGCTGTTCTCTGGATGAGCTCCAGCCGGCCAATATCGTCGCCCGCGGCGGCGGAAACACCAGTGAGACTTTCTTCAGTAGCTACAGCCAAGCATCAGCACCCATTCTGGAGACATGTATCAAGGATCACTGATCATTTCTCCACAGGACGTACCATCTTGAGTTGTACCTTTGTTCAGGTAGCTTTCCAAGTTCGCAAGAAGCTTGGAATGCTCCGGATTCTCTTGGACCTTCTTGTATGCTTCGGCCCAAATGTCTGCCAAACTGAACGACTCTACAGCCTCATCCGCGTGGTTTTCCGATACCCCCGCCGTGTTTGTCGGGTTAGGATCCGATGAGGGTTCCACCGTCGATTCTGGGCTGTTTGAGTCTGCTCGCAAACTATGCTTGCCCTTCCGTACTAGGGCCTTGATACGTCGCATTGCTAGATCTAGAGTATATGATCGCGATGAAGTCCGGGCTGCGTTGGTGTGTTTTGGTGTAGGTTGTGCTGACAGAAAAACCCCGCTTGATGCAGCGTTGGGTGCGATGCGCAATAATCAGGCTGCCATCCCGCCAATAAGGCAGCTCCTTTGAGAAAACACGTTATTACTGATAAATTCTTGTACCATAATAGGGCTAAACTTAGGTATATTTTATAAAAGCCTAATGTCATAGTAGCTAAGAGTTAGCTTCTTTTATGAATAGTATCTTTAAGCCCTTGAGGCCTAATAGTAGTCATTTGAGAGTCATAGCCTGTGGTAAGATCCATAGAAGTCGTGTATTTTTGGACCCACCAACCTGCCAAGAATGAACAAATTCACTTGGCTGGGCCTGCCTTAATGTTTAGCCTCGGGTGCTTTCTCTCCAGATCCCTCCCCCAAGGTTTCGTCTGCGGTTATTGGTGTCTCTAAGTCGATGGGCTTCCCCAGATCCGAGTAAAGTTCCGGTTTGTAATCAAGTCTACCAGTATATGCTAGACCCGTTCCATCCTTCAGCGACTTGAGATAGTAGATTGCTGACTGAATGAGCGTGTCTTCAGAGCACTTCATTGACACGAACGTGTCTTGAAAGCTGTTCAGAAGAAAGCACTTTGAATTGATAGCCCCAATGAAGGTTTTTCGTACGTCTGAGTCGGGTAAGCCATTGAAGATTTGAGAAATAAAGTGAGCCCTTAGAGTAGCGTTCTCAGCATACAGGTGCTTCGACCACGAGACGTCCTGGATGAAGATGGGGTATTCGTAAAGGTAGTATAGTGGGCCGGTATGGGCAAACTCGAAGTCGACCAATCCTGTAAGCTTGGGACCCGAGCCGTCTGGGGGCTCTTCAAACAGCATGTTCTGTGCGTCAAAGTCGGCATGGATCAACGCAAATGGAGGTTCGAGGCAGACAAGATTGTCCTGACGTGTAAAGATAGCCAATTCCGTCCGAATTTGATGAAAGAGCTCTGCTAACGCCGTCGATTCAGCCATATCTGGCGAGACGAAAGATTCCAGATATGCAAGTGTCGAGTCAAACGGCCCCTTGGATGCTTCGTGGCAAGGGCTGACAATGGGGCCAATGCCACCTTGAGTGAGGCATCCGATTTTGTCGAACCGAAGAGAAGCGAACTGGACAATGACAGATGCAATCTCGGACAGAGCCGCTTTTTTGTTGTCAAGTGACAGATCATCCCAGATCTTGTAAAGGTGGCGACCAGGGAGTCTCTCCATGAGAACAAACGCAGCACCGACTTCGTTCTCGGGGTCTAGATCTTGGTAATAGATCTCGGGGGCCGGAATGCTAGTGTGTTGCTTGAGGTAGCGGATCGTGGCAATTTCGCTCTCCTCTTTGGCAACGGTCCCCTTGACGCGAGCGAAACGAGCAATGCAGAAGTATTTGGCCCGTATCAGTGATTCATGAGGTGTCGCATCTGTTCCTTCAAACTCGAGCGCAAATATCTCGTGCCGGGAGCCCCTTGTCAGTCGCTTGACGCTTGTGCAAGCTGCGTGCATGGCTTCCGTTGCGCGATCCTTCAGTTTATCGAGATCGAGAACAAGCTGAGGCGGCTCGTCAGAGTCATATTCATCATCAGCACTAGAGTATGAAGACATTTTCTGCTGGTTCAGGAGATTAGAAAAGTGAACATCAACGTTAATGGGCTAGAAGCTAGAATCGGCAAAATTTAGAACGAAAAAAAGGGACAAAGACGTGACGCAGGTTAGTCAGCAAACTGCTTTCCCTGCGGCTTCCATAATAGCAACAACCGATAGTTCTAAATGCGGGTATCCATCATATTTGTATTAACATCTAGGTCTATGTATGTATGAGTAGTGAGATGAGACTAGTTGAGCCCTACGGGGCGTATCGAGTAACTCCGTGCATGCAATCTATATAAAGAAACCATTTTCCCCAATTTTCCTTCTCTATAACGGTGTATACCAGGCCCAAATGTTTAGAAAGCAGCATTGAGCTTCCATCCAACACGGTGGACTCTCGCAACAACGATAAACGTAGTGCCGACCAGACAGAACATGCCAGCAAACACCTTGACGCCGATCCAGCCGTGAGGCTTATCAAGAATAGCACCGCAGATGGGGTTGGTGGTGAGGCCGCCGATCGAGGAGATAAAGAAAACGATACCAGTACGGAAACCGATCTCGGGGAGAGGGGAGATTTGGGCGACGAGAGGTGCAATGAGCGACACGTAGGCGCCAGAGGAGAAACCGAAAAGGGCGGCAAAGGCAATGAGCCCATTCTGTGTGTTGGCAGGGATCCAAAGGGCCAGGATCCAGATGGCTGAGAAGTAGCAGACAACGATAAAGATGTTGTAACGACCGATCTTGTCACCCATGATGCCGGAAAACATGCGTCCGAAAAGACTGGCTGCGTTGAGGATAGGGATGAGGTACTGAACCATGTTGGGGTCCACGCCAGCCTGAAGGGCTTGAACGGGGAGATAGTTGATGGGGACGAAGATTCCAAAGGTGAAACAGAAGAAACCGAGAATGACAAAGACGAATTCGGGCTCGTGGAATGGCTGTACTAGCTGAGCGCGGCTGACCTTCTGGGGCTTCGGTGGGTGAAGAGACTTGACGGTGAGATTTGCGATGATGAGGAGGCCGAGGATCATAAAGCCACAGATTCGCATGGACCAGCCGAATCCGACTTGCTTGATGAGGCGGGTTACCATGATGGGGAAAATGACACCGCCAATGCTTGAGCCGGTGGAGAGGATACCAAAGGCGGCTCCGCGCTTGCTATCGAACCATCCATGAATGGTAGACATGGCTGTCCATGTCAGTAAACCGACCACATAAAAGGAAGAGAGTTGAAGAATTACCGGGCTGGAAGATGGCACAGACACCGATGGCGGAGCAGACGCCTTGCGACAGCAGGATCTGGTAGTATTCGGTGCTGATCGAGGCCATCATGATGCCAAAGACGTGGAGGAAGCTGCCGACCAGGATGAGATAGCGAGGGCCGTAGTTGTCGTACAGCTTTCCAATGATGGGGCCCTTTGAAGAGTTAGCACAGGCGACACGCTGAGAAGAATCATGAATGCAAACACACCATGCCCATGATGAAAAAGATTTGCAATGAAGGAATCCAAGCAATGGTACTCGACGAGTAGCTGCTCAATAGATCATTCTGGTAGTACTCCTGGAAAGCGCCAACACCTATAAACGATTATTAGCCAAGCCTCAATGCTTCATCCAAGTAGTACACACTATTGATCCAACCAAAACTGCAGAACGATGTACACCAAACGCCAAGAACAACGAGCCAAGCCTCCAGACCACCATCGGGAGCTCCACCGGCCGGGGGTCCGGCAGTTGGTGGCTGCGTGTTACCATCCTCAAGATCGGACTTTTCCTGGAAACTAGGGTCGTTGAGCTGCGCGGTCTGGAGCGTCACATCAGACATGTGAGGCGACGACGGAGGGAGGGCAGCGGATGAGGAAGCCATTTTGGAAGAGTCAAGACTTTTGGAGGCTCAAGTGAATGCGGCTGCAGATCAGATAAACAACAAGGGGGGAGCGGCAGCTAATGTTATATAAATTTCCCAGCTGAAAGGGGGACCCATCAGCCCCATAGGGCCTCAGATTCCCAATGCAACCTACATTATCCTCGACGCGAAGGCCGAGATTCCTCTTTGGAGCGATGGATGGGTTGCATGACGCTTCCTGATTGCGTCTTTCGGCCTCGGTCCATGTACATGCGCCGAGACCGACGCTAAGGATGGCCCCCGATCTAATGAGATCGCCTTATTAATTCTCCACCTGCAATACCCCGAACCTTCGGAAATAGTTCACCTTCGGCCTCGCTCAACAGAGACGACCGAAACATTTATTCATAAGCACTCGGCCGACTGCTGCAGCCAAGACTCGAGAATCTCGGAGCTGCTTACACCATGTCTTCTCGGCCTCGGACACAGACTACCCGCAACATCGAGCGGTCCTGCGCGGTATGCCACCGCCGAAAGGTCCGCTGCGATAAGCGATCTCCTTGTTCTCAATGCACAAGGGGTGGCTTTCCTTGCTCGTACCCGCCGGTAGGACCGATTGTGCGGCGTACGCGCAAAACGACCATCAATGATGTTGCCAGTCGCATCTCGGAGATGGAGAAGACGCTCGAGGCCTTCCGGTCCGGGCAGGCCTCTACTCCTCAACCCGAAACCTCTACAGCTCTTGTGCCATTAGGCAATAGGCCACCAGAGCCAGAAACAGAAACGCCACAGACAGAGACATCAGAGCCAAGCCGTAGTGATGGAGTTTTGTTCAGCAAAGGAAGAGTCAGCCATTATGTCAATGAGGTTCTATTTTCTCGTATCATTGAGCAAGTACGGAACCAAATCATCACATCACAAGTATTCTCTCTAACGACACAGTCAGGAACACGATGTACGAACAGCACTGACAACACCGCGGAGCGAGTCTCCACCGAATACTGGTATTGCTTCGCCATTCAACCCCATGGGTATTCTGTCTACTTCTTCTTTTTCATCTCCTCTCGCCAGCTACCACCCCCAAAAACGGGTAGCCATGAAGCTGTGGAAGCTCTTCGTCGACTGCGTCGACGTTTGCACCAGGATTGCACATATCCCCACCACTGAAGTGCTACTCTACACAGTGATAAACGACCCTTTCAAGGCGTCAGCCGAAAACCTGGGTCTTTGTTTTGCCGTCTATTATGCAGCGGCTACATCTCTACACCCTGACGACCCAGATGGCGTATTAGGGGAAGACAGGACTCAGGCCCTCCATCGATTCAAGACGGGTCTGGAACAGGCTCTGGCTCAGACAGACTTTTTGGAAAACCCGACTCTTAGTCTACTGCAGGCCTTGGCAATCTACTTAGTGAGTATTGATCCGGGCATTGGTTGGTCGATGGATAGTATTAATATCAACGCAGGCAGCCATGCGGGCTCACAACTCGGGCCGGGCAGTTTGGATAATGAACGGTCTCGCCATCCGCGCAGCACAATCAATGGGCCTTCACCGTGACGGCACGAAACTTGGATTATCCCCCTTCGAGTCCGAGATCCGTCGACGTCTCTGGTGGCATTTTCTTGAACGAGACGGAAGAGGTGCAGAGGACTATGGTATCCAGAACCCAGGAAGCTCAAGCCAGGTATTCGGAGTCGACCAGCCGCGCAACCTACACGACAGCGACCTCTCACCAGACATGAAGGAACTTCCGCCCTCCAGGCCAGGCTGGACTCGAATGACACTGCCCTTGGTAAGCATCCAAGTAGCACGGGCATGGGCCCAGTTATACCAGCTGGGGTGGTCGGCAGACGGCACACCAGGCGAAGAAGTCCGGGCCCAGATCATCAGAGAAGCCATGTCCCGAACAGAAGATATACTCCAGCGCTGCAACCCCGTCGTTCCAGAGCAAAAGATGACAATAATCATTGCCCGTTTGATTTTACGAAAGCTCGACATCGTCACTCGACGACAGTGGCAGACCCTCCAGCAGCCAGATGACCGGGCATCCTGGGCTACCGAGAGTGATATGCAAGAGGCCATGGAGCTGCTGGAGCATTCCAACAGCATGTTGCAAGACGAAGATCTCCAGCCTTTTACTTGGATAGCCAGGGCGTTTCCCCAGTACCACATGATGGCCTACATTCTGCGATACTTGTGTGTATATCCTCACGGACCAAACGCAAGCAGGGCATTTGCCGCCGTGGAAACTCATCTAGAAGGCGTCACGGGCGCCGAGCAGGGGCCTCTGAAGGGGCTGAAATGGACGGTGCTTGTCACTCTCCGAGAAAGGGCAATGATGTTGATGCAAAGAGGTGTAAAGGACAACACAAGGGCAGGGGGGGCCGAAGAAGTTCAAGAGAATGTGCGAGTTTATCCACAGGCTAGTTACAACATGTCTAGGAATGTGGTTGAGGGCATTCAACAGAATGCTGATGGGGACCTTGTCATACCAGACTGGAACACGCTGTTGCAGGAATTTCCGCTCGATGTAGAAGACTTTTCTTTGATATTTTGATGAGTCAAAAAAATCAGTTATTAATTTCTGGAATATTGCTCTTGAACCGTATGTGTTGTGACTTGAGCACCTAAGATGGGGAGCGTGGACGTCTGTGGTGTGCAGTTTGTTCCGCCTCTGACGTGATTGTCAGAGGTCACGCGACAATAGTGCTTAATCACGCAAAGCAATAAATATGCTAATAAAGACCAACATGCAGGAACTTGCATATGAAAGAGCACATAATCATTTATTGCATTTACCTCTGTATTACAAAGTATCTGTGAAGGGAGATCCAACGGAGTAGCAGAGAAACGAGACCAGCCCACGTATGCGCTGCCTGCTCTAACGGTCCTCATCAAGTTAGGTAAATAAGTTCCAATAACTATCTAAGGTAAACAAAATAAATTAACATCATAATAGAGTCTAAGGCTTTACTAAATATCATTTTCCTTTCTTCTAAGAATTACTATATCCTTAGAGGAGTAATGCCTAGCTACCTAGTCGCGTGTTGTATGTACCCCGTAGAGATCGTGTCTTGTTCCTACCCGGGACCATCGCCAAATCTAGCCCCGTCTAGAACTTGAGCCCCGACGCCTCCCCGCCGGGACCTGACTGTCTAGGCCGTTGTGGCCCTGAACTTTCCGTTTATAGGTACTCTTGCACAGACAGAATAGAAAACATACATTTTACTAGAAGCAAGTGAAACAGCCTCTGCAGATAGCTGGCGCCCTGTCTCAACCACCGCCTCGGGCAAGGGGCTGAACAACAAGCAAGCCTCCATGCATGAATCATTGTAGGGCTGCCTTAGTAGGCTACCTAATGCCTGCTCTAGGGGATGCGCAAGCGCTCCGGGGCGCCACGGTGCATGGTTCAGCGCTAAAACTAAAGGGGCAACCTGGAAACAACCGTATCGGCCGGCAGAGGGGAAACAGAGCCATTCAACTGGTCCCAGTGTCATTTGGGTGGAGCCTGGAGCCTCCACTTCCACCGCAGTCACATTCATTCGATTTCAACCCATCCCCGTCTTGGGTCAACATCTCCATCTCATCCATTCCATCACGTCGTCTTCCGCCGACCGACTTGTACATAATCCCCGCCGTCGTTTTGCGGGCAAAGACCCTGTTTCTTGCCGTCGCTCTGCACAGGTCCAGTACATTCGGTTCTGCAGATACGATCCCTGCGAGTCGCGTCCTCTGGCCAACCGCGCGTCCTGGCGTGGCACTGCTTCTTGTCCTTCCGCCCAACCATCCCCAACCGTCCTTGACCCATCGTCGGCGATACGCGCGCAACCTCCGGCCCTGCGCTGACTCTAACGCCGTCTTGCACGCTTTTCGAATCCCCCGCCTGGGGCGCTGCTTCGTCGACAGGGGCCCCGAGCCTCGTAATCATGTCCAAGAAGGAAGCCTTGTCCTCCATGGATCCCTTTTCGCCCGCCCATCAACCCGACGAGGGCTACTCGGAGGATCCTCTTACACCAACCGTCAGCCAGGACCTCCAAGCCGCTCTTGCTACCTTGAGGTCTCCCTCCGATCTCAGCTCATGGCTCGTCGCAAACTCGTCACTTCTCCCCCTCCAGGTCAGGACTGGTACGTTGCCATCATCCGTTTGTCTATGATACGTTGCTGACATGTCTCAGAATTGACCATGGCCCTTCTCGACAACCTCCCCACCTCCGTCATCGCCGAGATCGTCCACCGTCTGAACCCGAGACTCTACATCGACTTTATCCAGTACCTCCCTGCCGAAATCTGTCTTAAGATCCTTGGTTTCCTCGATCCCGTCTCCCTGGTCAGTGTGACCCAGACATGCCGAGCCTGGTATGAGTTGGCCTTGGACCGGAAGCTATGGGAGCGCCTATACTACATGGAGGGGTGGAAGGCCATCACAGAGGAGATCGCCGCCTGTGAGGCCAAGGTCAACAACGGTCTCAACCACTCCATCCGTCAGCTCAACCGGCTGCAGTCGATGCAGGACGCCCATCCGAACAAGATCCGCGCCGTTGTAAATACCGACGAAGATCTCGAGATGACCGATGGCGACCGCACACCCGTTCCTAGCGAGATTTCCACCGCAGGCAGCATGTTTGGGAGCCCTTCGTCATCCTTTTCGTCGAGCAGGCCTGCCATCATCCCCATGGGAGAGATGGACCTTGATGGCCTCGGTGCGAGGACTACGACTGTGCAACGGAGTTTTTCTTCGTCTTCAGACAGCAGGGGAAAACGCAAGGAGCCGAGTGGCGATCCCGACTTTTCCATACCACCGATGTCATTGGCGGACGCCGCCAACACGCTACCGCCATCGTCACTCTATGTCTGGGATGTTAGCCGGGCCAGGTACCGCATTAACTGGCGTTATCTGTACGCCATGCGACGCAGGCTAGAGTCAAATTGGGAGCTTGGAAAGTACACAACTTTCCAGTTCCCTCACCCAAACTTTCCCGAGGAAGGCCATCAGGAGTGTGTTTACACGCTGCAATTCGACAAGAACTATCTTGTCAGTGGAAGCAGGGATCAGACCATGCGGATTTGGGATGCACACACTCGCCGGCTCATCCGACCTCCGTTGACTGGCCACATGGGTTCCGTGCTGTGTCTTCAGTTTGATGCTGACCCCGAAGAAGATCTCCTTGTTTCTGGCAGCAGTGACTCGAATGTTTTCATCTGGAAGTTTTCGACAGGTGAACTGATTCAGAAGCTGACTAGGGCCCATCACGAGTCCGTGCTGAACGTACGCTTCGATAAACGAATCCTTGTCACGTCTTCCAAGGACAAGACGATCAAGATCTTCAACAGGCATCCACTGCGACATGGCGACCTGGGATACGGTGGGAATGATATGGTGAACCCTGTGCCGACCAACCTGCGACGATACGGCTATGAGCCTGACCTATCGCAAGAGCTTCCCGTCAAGCCCGCGTTCTCCATGATCGGTCGCTTAGATGGACACAGCGCTGCTGTAAATGCTATCCAAGTTCTCGACCGGACCATTGTTTCCGTATCTGGTGATAGGCACATCAAGGTCTGGAATTGGCCTGATCAGGTCTGCACCCAGACGATCCCAGCTCACGAGAAGGGAATTGCTTGTGTTGAGTTTGACGGACGCAGGATCGTCAGCGGGAGCAGCGACTACGAAGTGTGCATCTTTGATGCGCCTACCGGCCTCAAAGTTGCGACGCTACGAGGACACGCTCATCTGGTCCGTACCGTCCAAGCAGGCTTTGGAGATCTGCCATACAGTGGAGTGGAAGACCCGGCCGAGGCCAAGGCGATCGATGCCGAGTACTTTAGAGCAGTCGAGGCTGGCGAGATCGACCACAACCTGGAGCGAAGACGCCGCAGAGACCGTAGAGCGAACGCTGGAAGCTCGCGACCGCAAGACCTTCAGGCATTTGGGGCCAAGCTACCCCCAGGAGGTGGCGGAGGGAGGAAGTACGGCCGCATTGTGTCTGGGTCTTACGATCAGAGCATCATCGTCTGGAGACGCGACAAGGAGGGCGTCTGGAAGGCTGCTCACCACCTCCGACAAGAGGAGGCCGCGGCTGCTGCCCAGCGTGATGCTGCTGCTGCCACGGCCAGCATAGCCTCGACTATTGCGATGGCTGGATCTGTGCGTACTCGATCTACGAGCTCCATGACCAGCGTACCACGATCTCCGCCTACGAATGGCACACCGCTACCGCGTATGATGCTACGAGATCTCCATGGGGATAGCCAGCGCACGGCGGCCTCATATCAGGCTCTTATCGACCAGACTGTGCCTCTTGGACCAGCAGCGTTGCAACAGTCGCTCGCGACGTATCCGATCGCACTCGCTCACCACGCCTATCTGCAGTCTGCTATCGAACGCGAGACTTCGCCTCTGACTAGGGCGCAGTTGAGGGGAGTGGTCACAGATGCTCTGGCGACCCTTCAGATCAACCAGATGCCAACGAGGCAGAATTCGAGCCAAAACAGTTCCCACCAGAGCACCGGAGACAACTCGAATGGTGGACCTGGTAGCCAGAGATCTGCCAGCGTTCCGGCCCCGCGTACCACTATTGCTGTTCCCACTATGCCGGTTACCTCAAGCAATCTGGGCGCAGCAGCTGTACAGCCTCCAGTCGTGGCTAACACACATGCTCCAGGTGCACCTCCTGCGCAGCCCATTGTAGCTGGCCAGCCTGTTCCTCAAAACATGCTGCAGGCCGCTGGCCACCACCACCCACACATCGCTGCGGCCGAGAACGCCCCGGCGCGGGTCTTCAAGCTTCAGTTTGACGCCCGCAAGATTGTGTGTTGCAGTCAGGCCCCTGTGATTGTGGGATGGGACTTTTGCAACAAGGACCCGGAGCTGGAGGAGGCTGTACGATTTTTCGCAACGGTCGACTAATGGTGCCATGGGCGCATTCAACGGGAAAGCATTCATTTGAGCGAGGGAGTTGGCGGATTACATCGCTACAGCGAGAGCGGGTTTTTGAGGTTCTGGGACATTTGTACCACCAACTCTTCTGAGAGAGGCGTACCAGGCATTCAAGGTGCACGGCACACTACATACAAACTTTGTAGATTATTCCTACTGTCTGAATAAAATGACGGAAAGACGGAAGATGAGAGATGGTCTTGTCATGATTTAAGATTGAAACTGGTGAAATAGTATGCTTGTGTGAGCGACCCTACGTGTCCGACCAACGCCTGTAGCAAATGATTCCGAATGACACTTGAACTCCGATTCATGTCCAGTGCCGTGATAATGTCTCGCCAATCAACCTGCGACCTGCTTCACCTTGTCCTCAGTCTGCGGTGGCTCATCCACGAACTCGGGCACCACCTCATCCTGCAAGAAGCCCGGTACCGCACCACCCATCTCCTGCTCCAACTCGACCTCCATACCCAGCGCCTCCAGCTCAGCATCCAGCTCAGTCTCGTCGACCTCATCAGGGATATCATAACTCCTCGCCAAACTGTCCTGAATCTCATTGCCCACATCCATCAAATCAGCCATCTCATCCTGCAGCCGCTCAATCTTGTCGATATCAATCTTGCCGTACTGCTTCTTGAGTTCCTTGTTGGTCGTCTTCATGGCGTCGACCTGCGTCATGACGTTCTTGAGGTTGTCCTGCATGTTCTGCGCCTGCTCCATGTTCCACACCTGGCTCTCGAGGTTCTCCTTCTGCGCCTCGTACGCCTTGCGGCGCTGCAGCACCTTGAGGGCTTTCTGCTTGATGGCCTGCTTGCCGGGGCCTTCGCGCATGCGCGACAGCTTCTCCTGGTACGCGCCGAGCTCGCCGTTTAGGGCCTTGAGCTTTGTGTCGATCGAGGCGATGCGGGTGTCGACGTTTCCGATGGCGCCGTTGAGAGTTGGTTTAGGGCCCGTGGGCTTGGAGCCGAAGAGGCGGTTCATGATGGGCCAGATTCGCTCTCGTTTATCGGGCTGTTGTGTCGTTGGTTGGGAATAGAGGGATGCTTCGAGGTTGGGTTTGAGTGTCTGGAGATGGCCGCCTGGAGGGATGACGTTTCGCTGCGACGCGGCTCAAGCGATGGAGTGGCGGGGCGGGAACCCCACCTGACCGAATCGGGAGAGCTAGGAGAATGACTAATCTTAGCGATCTTTGTTATTGACATCAATTAAAGGTTTGATTTGGATGGGAACAATCGACCCCTTTCGCGGCAGCGTTCTTCAAATTGGATCAAGGCATTGTGCATTTACATTTTACTCCAAATTATGCATCTTTGTTGTCAGGTAAATAGAAACATAGCACCACGCTCGTTGCACTCAGAGTAGTAAACGTCGGTGAAGACGAGGAACCCTGGCCCAGGACGGGCAGCTGGTGCCAAGCAAGCTCTCATAAAACGCCTACCGAGTAATCACTAAGGGTATGGCAAGCATTTAGCCTCGAGGGATTGGCTTTAGGGGCCCGTTCAACGATTTAGCCTCTGGGCTTTCATCCGCCGGAACTCGTTGGTGAACAAGCTCAAACGTCGGTGCTTCATCCGTTCGCCAATGTTGGTTGAAAGCATAGCGCTCGCCAGAGCAGACCGCAACGGCCAATAATCTCGACCACAATTGACCGTAAATTTCAATAACCCCTCATCCCAACCCCAGCAGTGCCAACGACTGGCCATCGCGACCGTGTTGTGGCCAGTGGAGATGCGACCTGCGACCCCCACGTGACCCGCCCGCCGCGATTGTTTAGACGCGTCCGGGCGTTTTGGCTTCCACACACACCACCCGCACCCACCAAAATCCCAGCAACTTCTACAAACAACATTCCACCACCGGTCGCGCAAATTCGCAAACTCGATTTCTTCTCAGCTCTGCACTTTCGACTTGCGAATAGCTCGACTCTATCTTCTCTCTACAGCTTCATAAAACTTCTTCTCCTCTTTTTCGTATTGCTGTTGGTTGTTGCCCCGTTGTTGGGTGGTTTGTTTACTTTCTACCGTTCCGCGCTGCATCCTTCGCGATGGCGGCGGCGGATGTCCCCAGATGGGGTTTTGGGCAACCGCCCATGGAAATGTGAGTCTTTTCTTGACCAAGATCCTGCTTTGCTGTGTTGTTTTTGTGTGTTGACATTTATTGCCAGTAAACCTGCCGACGGCTCTTTCGTCCCGTTCTTCCCATCCCGCGACTCGACCTCCACCGACACCAACGCGATGTATGCTTGCACCGAATGCTGCTGGGGATGCACTGTAACACTAACGAACTCGAACAGGACCTGGAGCGCGAAGCTTGCCGCACCTACTCCTCATATCCGACTCCCCGCGTGGGTTCGTGTACCTATTCAACCGCATTCCTCCACAGGCCAGACGAGCCAGATCATGAAGCGTGTTGGACTCTGCGCTCGACGCTATGCCACACCCTCTGCATCGATTGTCGCGAAGTCCCCCGAGCCTTCTGCACCCACCGCCGAAGACATTGCTCTCGACGAGGATGCGCGACGAATTCGACGCCGAGGCGCAAAGCACGAGTTTACACAGGAAGATGCCGAGTTCAATGGCCAGCCTTGCTCTCGCGCTGAGATGGCCAACCTGTTGATGCAGGCAAAGGGTAGGGTTACTGCGACCCTCATTTCTTCTTGTTTACTGACATTTGCAGTCGACGTCTCGAACAACTTTATGGCTACTTCTTCTGGCACCACCCTCGAGGACAAGCGGGCCACTCGACGAGGCACCTATGTCCAGGTCGTTCCTCAGAAGCGACATGCTCGAACCCATGTCCCCGAGATTTCTGCCGCGTTGGCTCCCAGTGGCGGAAACAAACTGCCTATCTACCACGAGCTCATCCCCATCATCAAGCGAGCGATGCGAAACGGCATGAACGAGGTTAACCTTACCACTGCCTCTATCGCGGAAGCGTCATCCATTATGCGCCAAATGCGCAGAAACCCCCGACAGCAGCTCGCTGCCTTCGGCGCCCCCGATTTGTCCGACATTATGGACAGCACAGAGCCAGAGAGCCCGACTCTCATCCGACGACCCATTCTCAAGGCCGAGTCGCGATCGCCCCAGAAGCGCATTTCCAGACTCACAACTCCTCTCAAGAACGGCATGCGTCGCCTTACGACCTCTGTTGTCAAGCTGGTGCCTGGTGCTAGCCCCAAGCTTTCACCATCCCCCACCAAGTCAGACTCGGCGCCATCTACGCCCCTCCGCCGAACCCCAAGCCCGGCAAAGCCTGCCATCACTCCTGGTGGCATCGACTCCAGCCCTCTTTCGCGAACTGCCTATACTGCGCGCGAGAACCTGTCGGTATCGACCGAACAAGTTACCCCTCAAGCTGGACGCGTTTTCCGAGCTCCCTCCTACAACGACTCTTCCTCCCAAGAGACACCATCTAACGTCGACCTGTCGCCCATCAAGTACGCGCGACCTGTTGCTCCCACCCCCTCTCGCTGGCACCGAGCTGCACCTACTACTCCCCAGGCCTTCACCCCGATGCCTACAATCCGGTCGCCTGCTACTCCCAGCCAGACCAGCAGCCCTATCGGCCTGGCTTCTCTGCTTCCTCCCTCGACCCCTCAGTTGCCCAAGTGCAACTTCGTTGTTCAGACTCCTCGAACTGCCACCTTCAACTTTGGCGAGGTTTCCCCCTCTTTCAACTCGATTTCTTGGATGAACGCGTCTGTGCAGGCCAGCGAGCCCAAGCGCATTAAGAATGTGAACGCGGCCCGCCGACGCCAGAGCGAGCCTCTACTCGTCAAGTACTTGAAGACTCAGGCCCGTCGCCGCTCTTCTTCTCCCCGCAAGGTTCGATTCCAGGAGCAAGACATTTTCCGCGATGATATTTCCATCGCCTCTTTCTTCGAGTCCGCCTGCTCTACTCCTGCTGAGGCTGCTCCTACCAAGCCGGATGCCGCTGATGAGACAGCTGCTGATGAGGTCGTTACCATTTTTGCCGAGATTGAGACTGCCGTGGAGACTGCTGCCGCCGACAATTGGTCGAACGAATCTCAGCCTCCCAGCAATGTCGCAGATGACGAGGACATGCCTGAGCCTGTCTTTACTGATGATGGTGCCGCCGACAAGGTCTCAGAGGCTTCAACGCACGACCACCGTGGCGCTACCATCGAACATGGCATTGTCAACATCGACATGCGCCAGAACCCCGACATTTTCGGAACATATGTCTCCTCGCCTCCTGCTCCCGTTTACTCCCTGTCCCGCATGGCAGATGATGGATGCGATGGCCACGCTAAGGTCGTGGTCACTGAGGAGAACGGTCGACTCTTTGTCCGATTTAAGCTATCAGCCGAGTACGCGCACATGTTCCCCGCCAGCCAGGGATTCGATGAATCTCGCTTTACCACCTCGCCATCGGCCATTTCATCCTCCCCTAGGATCACCTTCAAGCCCAACCAGCCCGAATTCCATGCGCCATCGGCTTTGTCATCGTCCCCTGCCCAGGTTGACCAAACGCCAGTTGGCCCTGCACCTCGTGCTTCCTTGGCTGCAAGCTCCCCTTGGGTTGAGCGTACGCCTGCTCAGAAGCTTTCACCCATGCAGGCTCCCGCTTCTGTTAGCTCCATGCTGAAGACACCCGATGTCACTGGCCTAGGCATCATCAAAGACCGCACGCGCCTGGAGACATCTGGTTTCCGAACTCCGGAGCTCCCTGCGAACGAGAACACCCTCATGTTCCGCTCTCCGGACGTTGGCTTCACGCCCGCCAACGAGTCCTCAGCTATGCGAGGAACTCCCTCTATCGATGGTCTGCTTAAGACTCCTGATGTTACAGGTCTAGGCATCGTCAAGGGCGCTAACCACACTGCCAACTTCCAAACACCCGAGCTTCCGGCTTTTGATAACACTATTGCCTTCGCTGAGCCTCCCGCCTCTACTCGTCCCATGTCGACGAGACGCATTTCGCGACGACAGAGCAGGATCACACCTGCCAAGGCTGCCGATACTGGTGTCGCCAGCACGCCCAAGTTTGCGGCTGCCATGGGTGCTGATGACACCCTTGTGGTTACCTGGCCCGAGGTTAAGGACACTCGTCGCCGGACACCCTCCAAGCCCACTGAGCTTAGCTCCGCCAAAACTCCCAAGTTCGCGACACCTATGGCAGCTGATGATACTCTGGCTATGTCCTGGTCGCCTGCCGCCACAGCTCAGGAGAACAACGATGCTCCTATTGAGCCTGCCGCTGTTACTGAGACACCTATGAAGGACCAGCAGCAAGAGATGCCTGCTATCACCCCTACTCAGAAGGCCACACCTCCTGCAGTTGCCACGCCCAAGACTTCGTTCACTCCTGTGAACCAACCGACACCCAAGATTCAGATCACTGAACCCAGCGATGTTGATACTACTGCTCCTGAGCAGAAGGCAACTCCTACACAAACGGTCGCCACACCTGAGACACAGGCTACCCCCAAGAACACTACACCTGTCCAACAAGCTGAGCCAGCGCCAGCACCAGAAGCCCGCCGCCAAGAGTACGATAGCCCTGGCCGCGAATACATGCGCGAGTTCATCAAGCGCTCCCGCCAGGCCACCACTACCGAGACAGGCTCTCCCATTGCGCCAGCTGGAAAGCGACAGCCTCTTGTGGCACGAAGCCCTAACAGGGGTAGTCCGCAGAAGAACAAGCGCAAGCACGAAGATGACGCTGCCGATGTTCAGTCGCCCGCAAAGAAGGCCAAGGCAACCACGGAGGGCAAGGACGATACCAAGCACTCTACACCAAAGCGCGCTCGACGCACCAAGACCAGCCGCCAGAAGGCCGAGCTGGAAATTGACATGACTGACTCGCCCGCTGCTGTCGATGACACCACCCAAACCGCCGACGTTACCGAGACACAGATTGATGACCTTGATATGGAAGGCCCTGTCACACGACGTTCGTCCCGCCTTCGAACACAGACTCAGCCCAGTGGCGGTCCCAAGTCATCGATCCCTACCCCCATTAAGCTCAACCGATCTGGCGCAGGTCGCAATGGCGGCGCCGTCCTGAACTCGAGTGTCCGAAGCGAGCAACAGGACCTTACGCATCAGACGCGCCTCAACACTAGAAAGAACAAGGGCAACGCTGAGTATCCCGCTCAGGTCCTGGCTAAGCACGCAGAGACCAAGCAAGAGGATGACTCGGATTCGAGCCAGACGTCTGATGCCTCAAGCAACACTAAGAAGGGCAAGAGCGTCGGATGGAGAGACCCGATTGAGAGCGTCCAAGAGGAGAAGCCCAAGAAGGGTCGCACTGCCGCCAAGGCCAAGGCCACGCAGGGCAAGACTGGCATCACAAAGCCCAAGGCGTCTACTCCGAAAGCGAAGCGAGCCACCAAGGTCGCAGAGAACCTGGGCATGGTTGCCAACGGCACACCCGCAAAGCCCCAGCGCATGACGCGCTCCCGAACCCGCTCTCAAGCATGAGCGACAGATTTGAGATCTGACACGGACCTCACCCAGAGTGAGATGATGGCCAAGGCCATTCACGATGATTTTTGACAGGAGATGCACATATACAAGTTGACGACGTGCCTGATTGCATTTTGACGGCGTTGCAGGAGGAAAAATTCAACTGCATTGACCAATTTGATGAGAGTATGAGGAATTGCATTCGCGACAGGCGTTGGAGGATGCGCAAGATACCACATAGGTCATGTTTGAGTCGAGAGAAGCGCGCGCGTTTTGATTCTGGCCAGGGAGCCGATAATTGTTGATTGCTTTTTGTTTTTTGTGCGCTTCGGTTTTTTTGAGAGTGGCATCGCGAGGCTTCGCGCAGAGGGCAATGGTTTCTGTTTATGCGCTTGCCTAGGGTTATATATCTCGTCGGGATGAGACGATCGATACTGTATGTGAAAGGACATAGAAGGCCAGAGAAGCCCGGTTGTATGGACAAATCAAGATGTGTATGTCTATTGTACTTTGATGCTCCATGTTCGCTTGTGTGTGACTCTGAACTTGGGGGGACTCCACCGCAGTCGTTGCCGTGATGTCCGCCCGAGATCAAGCAGTGAGTGAGTACCTTGGTTTAGACTCTTGTTGCCCGTCATGCGGCTAACCCGGCGGAGGACTGCAGGAACTCACGATTTCTCCACCTTGTCTGGGGAACCTACCGGCGTGCTTGTGCTCTGTTAAGAGGCCCGTTTTCAACAACAAGCGTCATTGGTCTAGGGGTTAGGATTCAACTCTTCCATTGAGAAAAGTTGAGGCTCGGATTCGAATTCCGGATGACGCAGATTGTTATTTCTTTTTGACTTTTCCATGTTAATTTTTACTGTTGTCTACCTTTCATTCTCACCGTGCTGTTGGTCGAAAACATTGAATCCTCCCAAGACCACAGCTCTCAAATTAGATACGGAGGAAATACCATTAGGTGCGCACTTGGGATAAGAAAAACTAATTGTCTGCCCGCTATTTATACTTTGAATTGGTAGCAATGTCGACCTCAGATTTCGCAATCACATGGACTGTTCAACGAGTTTCTAACCTCTTTCCATCATATCTTGGAGCAGATTCTTCAGAGCCTCCTTTGTAACGTCAGTCCACTGCATCTCCAAGAAGTCAGTCTGTTTAAGCTTCGGAATATCTCGCCCCGAGATACTGCCGCGCTGGTGATTGAGCTCGTTGGCGGCACGGACTCTGGCCTTCCCGACCTGCAGCAGGAACTTTTCACCAAACCAGACGTCGGCACGAGGGAACTTGTTGGACCTTGAGAGCTGAGACAACCTGTTGAGCATCTCTTTTATCTTAACCTTGGGGTCGGTGTCATGCGAGATGGGTTGGCCAACAGCCCGGGAGCAGTACACAATCAGGCCGCTGAGGCCAGTGGCCAGGGCAGTGGCCAGAGAGCTGCCAGACTCGTACCAACTCGAGACGTCGTCGTGGCGGTTCCATCGGAAGGGAATGTTCTTGCCCGGGAAGAGATACTGGTACTGCTCCGGCACCCACGTGCACTTGTCACCCATCGTGGTGGCGGCTCCGACGGAGATGCACTCGTCCCATTTACCTGGGTAGCAGTTCTCATTCGCGATGCTGCCCTGGTCGCTGGTGGCACAGAACATGAGAATGCCTGCGGCACTCGCAGCCTGGATGGCGGCGTGGAGCTCCGATATCTCAGTTTCCTTGCGATCTGCACTGCTGACCTCGAGAGTCCAGCTCATTGAGATGATGTCGACATGGCAGTCAGTTGCCCACTTCACTGCCTTTGAACTCTTCTGTCAATATGTCTCTCTTATTGCACAATCCGGCTTGACAAAGTGGATGAAGGACTGCATAAGGGACAGAGGCTTACCTGAGCGGCGGACTCTATTGTGATCTGGCGCCCCGAGTCGGAACGGCTAGGGCGTTCGTCGAGTCGCGCCACGTATAGCTGGCATGAGGGACAAATCCTGCAGATCAAGTCCGCCATCATGGTCCCATGCCTTCCGGAAGGGACATAATATGCGTTCATGAGGTCTGAAGAGCTGGCGTAAGGGCAGAAAGACTTGCCTCCTCCAATCTTTCCAACGAGAAAGTCAAGGGACGTATCCACGCCGTCATCGATGATTGCGATCTTAATTGGGAGTATTTTCTCTCTCTCGCGCCTGGGAATGTTGCTCATGAAGGTCGAGAAGGTCTTGATCTGGCTTATCCAATCTACTTCTCTGTGCAGTGAGTTAGAATCATCGTCAATAGAACTAGCTGGGGGGAGGGAGAATGTACTGCTGTTGGGGAATTTCGTCATTCTTGAAGTCGGCCGCATAACTGACTTTTCCGTCATCCAGGTGATGTTCGACCGCAATGCTCCCGCTGGATTCTTTGGCCCACTTGTCCGTCTGCTGATCGCTTTGATCGTTTTTAGGACTTTTAGTCCCGATAGCCCTTACTTTGTTCTCGAAGGCTCCAATGTACTTTTGCCTTTTGTCGCCTTCCTGGCCCTTATGCAACGCCTTCGTTAGCATTTATAACTGCTGTTTAACTAGACGGGACTGACCTTTGCGATAAAGAGCCGAACGCTCTCAAGCTGTATTATTTAGCATTAGACTAAGATTAAGATGAACTTATGACGATGCCTACCTTGGGAAATTTGCGGCGGTCCCCGAGACCGTCAGAGCTCGCCCATCCCATCAACACCGCATTCTTACCAGATGAATACAATGAAATGTGGCGAGCAACGGAGGTTGAATTCGCAATTACGTCTGTGCAGAGGTCTACTTTTTTCCAATCCCAGGTCTCGACTTGAAAGCCGTTTAAAGCTTCTTCGATGGCCGTGTCGCTGTGGCACGGAGTACCGTAATCAATCACGGTCACCCTAAGGATCCTTTTGACGTTGTTTTCTCGTAGCCATTGAAACACGGCTCTCAAGTCAGGCAAATCTTTGCGGTTACTCGGCTGACTGATGAGCCGAGCCAAAACCGTCAGTTCGAATATGTATGCCGGATGGCGACTCTGACCAGTTGGGCTACTGACCTTTCGTCTAGATCCTTCTCATTTCCCTCAAAACCATGCTGTTCCTCAAGCGCCAGCTTCGGCAGGGCGACATACTTCAAGATGCTTTCGAATCGAAGATGCTTGGCCAGGCGGGTCAAAAAGGCTCTGGAGATGGAAGGGCTTCGAAGCCCGGCCAGGTCAAAGTCTATATTGCGTTCTGGCGTCTCGGTTAGCTGTTTGAGTTCAACATAGGTAAGGAGTAACCTGCCGTTCCCAGGCTGATACAGGCATCGTTCTATTCGGTCTCGGTCAAAGTAGCGTAGACAATGATACCGCATTGTCTCTGCTACGGGGTCTTCGGTAATGATCATGCGTTTTGCGTCTTCGTCCGTCATTCTTCTCCTGGGATCCTCAAAGAGCTGCAAATTGTCCTTTCTAACAGCCTGGATCACTTTGTCCCAGACCTCTTCAAGCTTATCGATCCGCTGTTGGTAGGGTGTTCTTCCTACATCCTCTTGCCGCTTGTAGACTTTGCATTCAAGCGTGTTGAAGTCGTTGGAAAGGCGAATGAAAAGCTCAACTGTCTTGACCTGTGATAGAGGCCCCCGCGACCGTTGATAGTCGTGGATTAGATCCACAACAAGTCGTGCAACGTCTCTCCGGGAAACGCGAAGGGGCCCAATTGGCTCCCTCTTTCCCGTCTCCGCTGCTGTGTCACTCAGGTCGGGCGCCTCGGACTTTGTTTTTGCTGCTCTCATTTCGTCTTTAACATCTTGTCCATGAGCATGCTTTTCCTTCCATTTCTTGTACACCTCGGCGATAGTTTTTAGATACTTCTTATCCTTTGGCTTTGACAGAAGCGTTTCGACCAGGGTTTTCTCCATGTAGCAAACTCTTGTCACAGCGGCATGGAGCGGAGTATCACTCCTCCTGGCGTTTGACAAGGTCCACATTTGCTCCTCTTGGGCGCATCGTCTGGCAATGGCCTCTAGCATAGGAGATTCTTGTTTGACTGCAATCTGGATGTAGTTGAAGTTACTGTGCCGTTGTTTGTATAATACGGCATTGAGGTTGGGCAAATTCTGAATATCCAAGACGGCTTGGATAAACGCGTCGTTTTTTGCCTCGAGAGCCGTGTGGAGAGGGTAATGATTGTTCGATATCATCTTGGTCTCCAAGAACGGCCAGTGGCTTTTTAGGAGCCATTGCAAAAAGCCAGAAATCTTTTCATTAGTCCAATAGGATTCGACTTTGTTCTCCGCCGGTGAGCTCTCTTTGGCGAAGATGTGTAGAATGTTACCTGGGTGTGGGAGCTGCTTGCGACTCTGCTCTTTTTTGAAGAAGCTTTGGTAATCGCCGTAGAACTTCTCGATAGCGTCCGAATCAGGTTTGCTGAAGTCTAGGTTTTCGGCTCTGATGCGATCGAGAATTTGCTGAGGCTGGATATCGCTCTCATTTTCTTCGTCTTGTACCGTTTTTGGCTGAATTTCCCAACTCTCGTCGCCGCTCTCGTCGCCCTTGACTGGTGCAGGCTTTGATCTCGACGAATCCATCGTTCCAAGAGCACACGCGTATGACGAAGCTGTGTATAGGGAGATACTAAAAGAATGAAGACCCCGGGCCAACGGGGAGGTTGCAGAGACCGCTCCTATGCCGACCCGGGCGGAAAGCAAGGCGAGTGGTCACGCGAGGAGGAGGGTCAGGCTGAGAAAAGGATGCGAGGTGAGGCGGACTTGGGCTGGTTACGGAATACCAATTACAAACTCGGGGAAGCGGGGTGATGACCGCAGATTAGGAGAGAGCCGTGGCTTTAATATGCACCATCCTTTATCGTAGAGTCTAGTCTTGGCTTCTTGAGTCTCATAAGCCGGGTCATCCCACACCACGGGATTATATATTGTGACAAAGCTGATTCCTCAGAGAACCAACCCATAGTCTCCAAACACCCTATCGCCTATTCAACCTACTCAATTACTGTTTAAATATGGAAGAGTTCACCATTGAGTTGTTCGAAGTTGCCGACAGTGGCACAAGCGGGCAATACCGTGCCCGTGACGACAAGGGCCGACGTTTCCCACAACTGCTAATCGACGACGGCGTCAAGTCGCAGGTGAAGGCGAAACTGATGGCGGCCGTTCATGGCAGCTTAACACCAGGAGGAGATCCCGCCTCCCTTCTCATATTCGAGTTCAACATCACGGCACAAAATAGTTCACGATTTACCAGAGCAGTCATCACTGCCACCTTCGAGGATGGCAGCGGCCCCTCCGCAAATGATCCGGAGGTACATGAAATCGCGCCATCGGGGCTCTTTGCGCTCAACAAGAAGACAGACGAGAGAGAAGTCACCCATGAGGCCGACGCGGCTGTCAATGCCAGTCCCGTCGCTGGTACAGGTTTCAACCTCGGGTATCACTGGACTATGAGTGGGATATGGAAGAATTCACACTCAGCCAAGCTCAACGGAATGGCGAGGAAGGTCAAGACGTCGGGAGAAGAGACCACCGCCATGTGGATCATGGAAGAAGACCCAGTCGACAACGAGGGGATCCCCTCGTTCCTGAGGACCGCCGTCATCCTCCGCCATGACCCGGATGAATGCGGTGAGTTCAGACTTCATGTAGATATCGACGCAGAACGGAGCAGATCATTTTTCTACGGCAAATCCACGTTGTCGAAGATGCTCAAACCGCTCGAGCTGGACCCCCGTGTGATTGCTGCAGCCGAGAATGGGGGTGTGAAAACGGACGACATGGATGGGCTGAAGTTGGATGATGAGTTTGTGGTCAGAATGGCAAGGGTCTTGAACTTGTAATAGTAACATGGATGCTACAGAAACTAGACTGGTACTGCTGTGTAAGCTGGGTGTCAGCTTTCAGCTTGCATGCACGACGGTGGGGTTTTTCAACAATATCACATCGGTAGCCGTACCAAATGTCGGCCCGACCCGAGCATACCGAAGAGCAAATGGAAGCCCCGAAAAGACGGGACGTCCGGTCTAGAGTGGCTTTGGGTTGAACCAGCTGACGGTAGAAGGGTGGGGGACCCTAGGACTTCTCCTACGAAAACCTCTGGATCATGAATTTTACCCATTTTAACCGACGTAGTTGTCACAAAATGCCGCATACTCACAAGGCTGGAGGATGCGTTTGAGGTGACAAGCAGCTATTGTAAGGTGACAGATGCCAAGCGCCGCTAAATGCTGCAATATTACTTGACGATGGTAATAATATATCACATCGTAGTCGAAGCGAACAACGCCTGGGTTGAGTAGAAAGTGCAATAAAATCAACACGAGGGTGTGTTGGTTACGTATATCATTCGCGGCTGAGTTATCGCCAAGCTATCTTCAGCTGATTGATGAAAGCCTTCTGTATCGCCCGGCTGGCATCGGGTTGACGTGGCCCCCTCAGCCTGAAAAGGACCAGATGTGATGTTCAGGGGGTAGTCGTTTGTCCGTACTCTTGCGAGCAAACGGGCAGCCATCGACCCCAGACTCAGCGGTAACTTTCCCATCGACCTATACAGCGACCAAGGCGTTGCTCCTCCGTGCCCAAATGATGGAGGATGTTTGGTGAGTGATTGTGTCTTCCAGCCTGTGATAGCTTCCAATCTTGTCGCTAACCCTCGGTACTTGATAGCTTCATCATCGTAGACGGACTGACCAAGTCCCTTTTGTCCAGTGAGGAGGGCCATGCAAGTGTGCAGTTGCTCCAACAATGGTTCCCGAAAAGCCATTGTCATCCCGTTGATCCATTTGAAGGACTGAGTGGTCTGCCACCGAGGATCGATGCTTTGGAAGAGCTTAGTATGAACATGCTCAAATCGCTACTGAGATGCCCAGAATGCTCTACTACCTACCTGACCTGCCAAAAGATTGGACATCCTCCGCGCATTCATCGCCCCTTTGTCTTCGTCGGACATGACGTGGGAGGTTCCATCATCAAGAAAGCACTGATGCTTGCCACCGAGGACTCGCTATCTCGCAGCATTGTCGATGCTACGGTAGCCGTCTTCTTTTTTGGGGGCCTACACCGGGCACCTAATTTGGACTCATGGGGACGGCTCTTTGCAAGACTACTCACTATATCTGAGAGGAATATTCAGGCTCTTCTTCCCTGGTTACTGGGCCTGACCACAGCACAGGCCAGCATTTCTCCCGCTTTTCTCAACATGGCCGGCTCTTACGCAGTGTTTAACGTGTACGAAGAGTCTGATGCCGCAGTGGGTATCCCGAGATTAGGCAGTGAAATCGTGTCAGAAAGCTAACAACGACGAATCGCTCTGTAGACTATCCCCAAGTTCTCTGCCACCTTGGAATCCCTTGGCCCCGACCAGTTAGGGGCTCAGCGTTGTCACACGGAGCTATTGGATCTCAAGCAGGGGGATCGGACCTCTAAGTGGTTGATTCAGAGACTGAGATCCCTTGACAACCAGGAATCTAGTAAGTTACACCCACTCGGACTGCGCAGTTCGCGGCCCGCCTCTTAGTGCCTAGCTAACAGTCTGACAGCACTGAGACACGAATGCCGTGCCTTCATCCGCTACGTGGCACGATCGGAGCCAAAACATCATCAACTCAGAACTCAAATGCCTTCTCCGGCATCTTTGCAATGTATCAACTCCCTTAAAAGCTACAACGCATGGGCGCAAGCGTCAGGTATCAGCTTTCTTCATGTTTATGGACCCCCTGGATCAGGGGCCACAATTCTCACTTCCAATGTTGTTTGGCTTTTTGGCGATAGCAGACGAGAGATGAAGGTGACATATCTGGACTACTCTTTCGGAGCGCAAAGCACTCTGGCGTCGTCAGAAGAAATGATGATGTATTCACTAGTTCGGCAAATTTTGTCGCAGCTACCACATCTCTTCAAACATGCTCGGAGCATCTGTGCTTGGATTATGGAGAGACGATGTGCTAATGTCGAAACTCTCTGGGCCCTTCTCCAGTCCTTGTTGCTTCACATTGACAGGCATCAGGTTGTTCTAATAACAATCAGAGCTGCTCAAGAATGCAGCTCGCCTGGTGGATGCACTATCATCATTAAGGGACTTTTAGGCCTACGCAAGTCGCACGACCTCAATGTTAAGGTCGTTTTCACCAGCCAGGGACACGACTGGGCGACGGAGTACCCAGGAATCTTCAACCAGGTCTCAATGGAAGAAGTCAAGGTAGTGAACCTTGACTTGAAAGACCTAGTTCGAGATCGATTACAACAGCTTCTGAGCACCAGGCCAGCATGGAGAGATCTGGTCGATACTGTTGCTGACAGGTTTTGGGGCGAAAAGGAGAACTATTACTGGGCCTTAGCTAAGGTCCAAGAGCTCGAATCAGTGGCTCCAACAATTCTTTCGACGGGAACTGCACTTATGGAAACAGTAAGATCATTCCCGGATGACGAAAGAGAGTTCTTTCGGTATGTTGTGCGAAGGATTCCTCGCATGTCCGCTGCGTGGCTTTTAGAGGCGCTGCGTTGGTTGGTCTTCGCCCTGCGGCCGCTGACAAGCCGGGAACTGGCGGTCGCCGTTGCCTTTTACCAGAGCAAGAGCAATAGAGCTACCGAAGAGTATTTTGAATCGGTGGAAGCGAGTACCTTGTCAGATCTGCCAGGAGACATCAACCGTACTGCTGGATATTGGGTCAAAACCGACTTCGGGACTGTGGCGGTAACCAACACGACCTTGAAGTCCTTTCTTGTCGACAATTTACTACCAGACTCGTCTAGAGAGCACTCGAAGATACTCAAAGGATGTCTAGAGTATATACGGAGCGCAAGGATCACCACGGAGGCCTTGGAGGATATTCAAGGTGACACTTTCGAACCCGGCATCCTTGACCTCCCTGGTTGCGACTTACTAGAATATGCAGCCCTCCACTGGCCATTTCATTGCCGAGAGACCGGAGAGGGCCACTCTGAAGCTATAGATGAGGCGCAAACTTTCATAGAGGACGCCGATAATCTCAAGTTCTGGTCCAGTATCGCTCGCTACTATGATACAACCGACTGCAGTCTCGACTTTTGGACGTCGCCATTAAACATCTCGGCTGCCTTTGGGATTGCCCAGCTTGTGGAGAGGTTCGTATGCAAGACAGAAAAAAACGGTCAGGTTATTTGCATATCGTCCATTTCTGAGGCTCTAGATGTGGCCATTGAACGAGGCAACAGGGACATTGCACTGAGCCTTTGGAGGAAGCTCCGAGATCTGGATGGAACCCCTTCTCTGCACATGGCGTCTAGGAAGGGCTATATCTCTTTGATGGAAGAATATCTACAAGTTTCTTCGGTTGCACTGGCGATCAATCATCAAGACGCCCATGGCTATTCTCCGCTGTTGCACGCAGCCCAAAATGGCCATAAGGCAGTAGTGGAGTTGCTTCTTCAAAACAACGCGCAACCTGATCTGATAGATGACGATGGCTGGACGGCGCTGCACGCCGCGTGCAAAATTGGGCGTCGTGACATTGCTGAACTGCTCATCAATCGTGGTCGAGCAGATCACAAACTCCGCACTGGAGCTGGGCACAATGCCCTCGAGTTGGCTGCCGAGGGCGGATTCGAGGAGCTTGTCGCCTTTCTGCTTCCGCTTTACAGCGACACACAGACCGATGATGCTGAAAGAACCACTTCCGCACTCCACCTCGCCTCGATGTACGGCCATACATCAACATGTGTCTATCTTGTCGACCATGGGGACAGCATAAACTCATTAGATCAACACATGCAGACACCAGTCTATCTGGCTGTGCTGGGAGGCTTTCTGGAAACAGTCGAGAAACTCCTCGAGGCCGAATACCCACAAGTCGCTCTCGATGTCGACACCCTGACAAGACAAGAACAACTGGCTTCCCTATGTGTTGAAGAAGCTCCACTCCGGGAAGGTAAAGATGTGCCGTCACCATTACAGCTGGCCGCAGGGAATAATAATGTAGAGATCATGGAGTTACTCCTTGAGCATTCTCACTTTGGCACGGGCTTCATGTATGATCGAAACGAAGCCCTCACCAAGGCTGCCGCGGAAGGTCACTTGGGTCCGGTAAAAGCTCTTTTGCGCTATACAAGTACTACGAACCCTGTGGACGCCGAGGGCGATACAGCCCTCCATGTGGCTGCAAGGCATGGCCATTGTGAGCTTGTTAAAATGCTTCTCGCCTCGCCAACGTACGACGCAAATTTCCAGAACGCAACCGGCTTAGCGGCTTTACATGAAGCAGCCCAACATGGGCATGCTCGAGTCGTCACTACCCTGATTGATGAAGAGTGGACCAGTCAGGACAGTCCAGACTCTCATGGCGACAAAGCGATTCATTGGGCAGTCAAGGCAGGCCATCTTGATGTTGTCAAGGTTCTCCAGAGAACGAAAGACATGAGCAAAGAGAAGGATCATGATGGTAAGACAGCCATGGTACTCGCAGCACTGAATGGCCATCCATCCATCGTTGAAGAGTTCCTGTCCAAAGTTCAGAACGCGGTCCCGGCTTCAGATCTACCATGGGGAGGCGTGTTCCCCCTCCATATGGCTGTTGAGAACAAGGAGGAAGAGTTGGCCAGGATCTTGATCAGCTACGGATACGAGATCAACCTTCGCGATGCAGACGGCGACACAGCTCTGCATGTAGCTGCGAGGACAAATTCAGAACCGCTGATTCAACTCATTCTCGCGAAGAGTCCAGACCCGACTATCCAGAACCACGCTAGAGAGACTGCCTTGGTGGTTTCGATCAAGTCCCAAAACCACACAGCATCCAGGGCCATCTTGAAAGAATGTGCTGAAGCCATAAAAACATTTATCAATTTGGAAGATATGGAGGACAATTCAGCCCTGTACTCCGCTTGTGAGCAAGGCGATGCAGAGATGGTCAAGTTGCTCATTGAGAACCAAGCCAACCCAGACCAGAACTGCCAACGAGGCTGGACGCCGCTGCACGTGTCAGCAGCGGAAAACAGAACCGAGATCATGGAGATTCTTCTGACAGCAAATGCCAAGGTTGATTCTTTGAATCGTTACGGGTCGACGGCCATCGTGCTCGCAGCTGAGTCTGGCCACGCAACTGCAATTCGCCTCCTCGTCGACTGGAAGGCAAGCGCGAAGATCATCAACTCCACGGGCTCTTCAGCCCTCCACCGTGCAGCTCAAAATGGGCACTTGGAGTGCGTCAAGTCTCTGATCGCCGCTGGGGCTGAAATCAATCTCAAGAAGAATGGGGGTATCGCGCCGCTACACCTGGCTCTCGTACACGACCATGATGATGTCGCCACCCATCTTATTGAACTAGGAGCCGATGTTAACATCGAGAGCTCAGTAATTGGGCGTCCACTAGAGATCGTGGTTGGATCAGTGGTGGGGCTATACAGAGAGTTCGAGTCAGAGAGTGTTGTTGTCAAGACGCTCATTGCTAAAGGCGCCACCATGACTCTTACACCGGCTCAGTCAAAAAGACTTTCTGAGGATATGCTCGTATTTGCACTGGACTATCCACAGGCCTTCGTGCTCGAGTCACCCGTGGAAACTCTGCAGAACGCAATCTCCTCACAATATGAGAGAGCAGCGCTGAAGATGATCAGATCCGGTATGGACATAGATGAGACGGGCGGTGTCTTTCACACTGCTCTTCAGGCTGCAGCTGCGTCCGATTCCATTAACATTATGGAGGAACTACTGAATAGGAAGGCCAACCCCAACATCGTGGGAGGCAGATACAATTCAGCCCTCAACGCTGCAGTTTTCAACAGCAACCTGATGGCTGTTAAGATGCTATTAGACAAAGGTGCAAAGAGCGACATTGAGCATCAGGGCTGTTTGCCGGTCCACTGGGCTGTCCAGAAAAGATCAAGCTCGATTGTGGAGGCCATCCTCGACTCATGCGCGGATCCTAGCCCAAGAGACCAGAACGGACGCTCTCTGTTGGCATACGCGATCCACTGGAAGAGCGACTCGGTTTTTGAATACCTTCTTACAAGGCCCATTAAATGTCTCGATGACACTGACCTCTGTGGGCGAACGGCACTGATGACGGCAGTCATGTTGGGAGAGCAAGGCATGGTCCAAAATCTGTTGGACAACAAGGCAAACCCCAACATTAGTGATCTAGAGGGGAAATCGCCGCTCATCAGAGCGCTAGAAGCCCCAATGACCAACGAAGTCATCCTTCAGGCACTCCTACATAACGGCGCCGACCCCTCGCTAAAGGATTGCCGCGGTAGAAGCTGGCTCTACTGGGCCTGTCGAAGAGGGAAACAGGACTTGGTCCAAGACTTAATCCTCCCTGCTCTGAGAAAGAACGGGGAGATATCTCTTCAAGGAGAGTTAGCGTTTCATGCAGTTGCCTCATCAGGGCTCAAAACAGACCCTGATGGCCAACGGGCGATGCTTCGAGTCCTTCGGCTCCCCGAGGTGGAATTCGACCTTGAAGAGCAGGACGATGATGGCTGGACTGCCGTGTACACGGCAATGAAGTTTGGTCTTGCGGTGGTTGAGGACTGGCTCGTCCATGCAATGATCGTGTACGGTTCTCATGGGCGTCATTCCTGTCGGAAGAATCCTACCGGATGGCATCGGCAAGACAAGGCTCCGTGTTTGGAGGTACACGAGGACGGCAGATATGTGCAAGTTGGGCGTAAGTCAAAATCGTGGTCACCATAAAAGCTCATATCTGTACCCGAGGGTAAGCCAGCCAGTTGAGTTACTAACCGTGTCTTTACGCATAACAAAGCTGGGCCTTTGAACCCCGACGACCGCGACGAACCCTTCGCCACGATTCGATCTGATCATAGCATGCCTGCCGACGATGTATACTACTTCGAAGTGAAGATTGAACTGAATGCTCCTGACAAGTACGCTCACATGCTGCTTTTGAGTCGCTAGCGTTATGCGCATGGCTAATTCGTACCGATAGCCTCATTGGAGTTGGTTTCTGCGAGGAACATACACCATTGGACAGGATCTTGGGATGGGACCCGGGCTCATGGGGGTATCATGGGGATGACGGCCAGTTCTACGGTGGTTCCGGGTATTCTTGTGATGGCCTTGCTGGCGAGAAATACGAAAAAGGGGACACGATCGGCTGTGGAGTAAATTTCGAGAAAGAGACAGCCTTCTTTACCAAGAATGGCCAGCTAATAGGTGAGTGAACCAGTGAGTCTGGCAAACAGCGTTTGCTGCTGGCTGTTCCACCTGATCAATAGTAGGTACAAAGCTAATAGCCATCAATCATGACACAGGGCCGGTTTTCCGTGGTATCAAAGGCAAGCTCTATCCCGCCGTCTCCTTGGGCACGAAGGAGGCCGGGGCGGCTGTTACAGCAAGCTTTCCCCCTATTGAGTTCGAGTATAAGGACTGGAAGTCGGAAAATAACACACTTGAACAGACACCCGAAGTGAGGGAGACAGCTTCTCCTACTGGTGCCAAGGATGCTGATGCTGCTTCTGACCTTGATTCCGAGTTGGATTGGGAGGTTGAGCAACCTCAGGCGGAGTAATCCAGGATTGTTGGGAGATCAGTTCGCCTTCTTATCAACATTGTTTTCTACAATCATTTAGCCCCTTCCACTGAGAAAGGTTGAGGCTCGGATTCGAATTCCGGACGACGCACATTGTTCTTTCTTTTTGACTTTGTTGGGGACTTAATCTGGGATCCTTCTTATCCTTCCATGTGACCCCATTTTTCGATCTTTATCCCAGAAAGAAGAGGCACACTTCCACCCGTCTGGGTCTCTAAAGTCTTCCAACTGACAGTAAACCCATGGCATCCACAGATTGTCCCCAAGGATTCCCTTTGGGTGTCCATCAATTCCGTCGACCATGAAAACCACGGGGTGGTGACTTAATGAAACGTCAAAGAACGAGTCCAAGGTAAATGCCGTCTGATCTTCGATACTCATTCTCTGTAGCCTCAGAAGCATGCCAAGACCTTGGGAGGTGAGATAATGGATGTATTTGTGCAGTTGGATCCATGTGCGATACTGGAACCGGCACAGGTGAAGGTCGGACTGAACCCTCACAAGTGGAACAGAAGATGCTTGGGCCCGGATCTTGTTCGCAGCCACCTCTTCGTCAATGTTGTATGGTGCTGTAGATGTTGAGCCGAGATGTCGGACCACGTTATACAGCATAGACCAGTGCTGATCGTATATGTAATATACGATCGAGTAGAAGTCCTCAATTAGCACATCGATATGCTCCACGCTGTTTCTCACCCGAAAGAAGAGCTTGCGGCTATATTCATCCCCTTTGAACAGTATCTCTTGGTGCTGGAAGAATGCCTGGCAGTAGCCTTCAAAGCGAAACAAAGCGTTGTAGAATTTCTTCTTTTCTGCCACAGACAATTCTAGATCGTTGCTTGCTTGATTATTGTCTTTTCTCATGAAAGGCCCTGTTTCTTGAAGATAGAGCGTCATGTTTTGCCATGCCTCGGTTGCGTAGTTGGATATGACCCATGCTGATTCTGCGCGCAGGGTTGAAAGGGCGCAGATGACCGACAGCTTAGTCGATAATGGCAATGGTGCAGCCTGATCTTGGCGAGAAAGATGGGATAGAAGTACGGGTATGATGGTTTGCTCGGCTTCCTTGGCACTGAGTTTGCAAAGACCTTCTTCTCGGGCAAGGCGAAGGCGGACTGCCAGAAGGGCGCATTTGGGGATGTATCCGCCGACGCTAGCTTCCAGTTCGTCAACGTAAGGCTTAACGATTCGCCGTCGATTAGAGACAAAACAAGCCAAAGTCTGGGGAGAGGCCTCGATGAGCGAGAATAAGTCGTGTGGTGAGTCGCAGTGGATCATTATCATGACCCAAATCTCGGGCGGGAGATTCCGGATATCGATGGTAGACATGTTGATAGTAAAATGAAGCCGATTGGAGGACCAGAAAGATGTGTCAGAAGATTGAATGGAATGGTCTCCTACGAGTCGCAGAGATAGGTACGACTGATGGAGAGAGCTTAGCACTTGGGTTTTGTAGGCCCCTGAGGCGAAGAAAATAATTCTTTAGCAACATAAGGCCAATATACTTCACAATTGCATTGCGATAAACGCACCTCATGACTCACCGAAGCTTGCTCTTCAGAATGAAGACCTTTCTCCGAATAGGCAGATGGATAAATACCCACCACGGCCCAGTTTATCATGGACATTGCCATACTGTTCCGGACCCCTCAGCTCAACCATTACTGAGACGATGGTCCTGTTCTTCTCTGCAAGACTTTGCTTAGCCATGGCCTCGCCACCACACACCGGAGTTCTCCACGACGAGAACATTGCTCTTCGACAAATCCTGGGGTATCGCCTGGAGACCGTCGAAACCTCTCCATACAGCCCACCTCAGATTGGTCAATGTCTACCAGGCACTTTGATCAAGGACGTTTTACTTGTGTCTATTGATGTTGATGCGAAAGACTACGAAGCCATCTCCACTGACCACGATTTCCGTATTGGCGTGTCGATTCTTGACACTCGGTGCCTAGTACAGAAGCCAGATGATCCTCGCGATGCAATCACGTCTTACCAGTTCATCAACCGGGATTCAGAGACTTGCAATAATGCCGCAAAGCACTTTCTCTTTAAGGAATATAGGGAAACGGAGTTAGTGACGCTCGAGCCTGAGGAAGCGAGTCAGAATTCTGTTCGGCCGGCGCCCCCTACCTTTGCCTCGCGGATCTCTTCACTTATCAAGGATCGTGACTACGTTTTACTCGCGCATGGGACCCACGCGGAAGTTAAGTTTCTTAACAATATCGACCCAGAGATTATACACCGAGCCTCGTACGTGTTGGATACAGCCAAGGCTGCACAGTTCCCCTTGCAGCAGTCCCGTTGCCACAAGCTTTGCCAGCTTCTCAACAAGTTCGGCATCCGTTATGCGCTACTTCATACGGCCGGGAACGACGCTCATTTTGCGCTCAAGGCGTTGCTCATGGTTGCTGTCCGTGATAGTCAGCTGGTACCCGAGACTGCTACGCCTGGTAACGAAGAACTATTTCGTTATCTTGATGCTATTGCGCATGCCCCATGCGATTTGCCGGTCTGGGCTGAGACCCAGCCGGCTGTACAAACAAAGGGTCGACGACGCAAAGAAAGAGAGGCTACCAGACTGGCATTTCGAGAGCTACCTTTCGCTGATGAGCCACCAACTGATCCAAGCACGGATGAGTGGCAACGTCAGATCCAGGCCTATTACAAGACGTTGGTGTGAGTTTTGGACCTTGTCTTGGAAAACAAATCAGGCTCCAGCGCCGAGAGACACGGGGGAGCTCAATGTGCAGCAGCCTCAGCTGAACCATGGTTCAAGCCACCTTCGAAATATCTCAACTAAGCGGTGTCACTCTATAATGCCAAGCCTGTAGGCTTTGGGGGGGTGTCTCAAAACGAGGCAACCACGTCTGTCATGCCCGGTGGCAGCTTCCCTTTGAGCCTTGCGGCCTGGGCGGATGCCTGAATGTTCAGTCACCTTGGGTGTTGTGTCACCAGGCTTGCAAGCCTCCTCATTTTCTCCTGCAGCCTGGCATTTGACACTGCCTCGCCCTCCAGGCGACATGCCGTTACTGATCAAGACGGTGGTGCCCTTGGCCGTGGCCGTCAACTCTTCTTTCTTACCTGTGGTCGGCATTCTGTTGGAGGTAAACTCTACGAAACCGCTCCCCTTTCGCCTCTCCCACCAACTAGGCTCCCTTTCTAACGTATCGTAGGTTAGATAGATCTTACAGAACCAGAGATCGACGGTCGGATCACATCGCACCGTGCCTATGGATTTGTATCTGCATCTCGGCCCATTCTCAACCAACTGCGAAGGCCACAACCATATCCGCGCCCTCTACGCCTGTGCGATCCCCGCTATCGATGCCCCAGGTGGACTACCCCAAGGGCAGCAGGTTACAAGCCGCAGAATCTTCTTTTCCAAGAGGGGATTAAGAGACCATTTTGGGTCGAGCAGGACGGTTGATGCTCTGCTAGCGTGTACATGCAATCGCTGTACCGGCAGCTTCAATGCTTATGGATTCTCCCCCCTCGATGAAAACCACTTCCAAGAGAGGATACTTAGTGGACCGGATGGGCCATTGTTCTTGGCGCTTATGGTGTATCTTGGAACACTACATCTTGTGTACCCATGGTTCAGCTTCGGGTTCCATACAAGGGACCTCCGCTCGGCGACAACCTCCTTACTCGGCCAAGTCGCCTCTTTGTTCGAACCTGGCCTAGAAAGAAATCTGTTTCAGAATGCTTGTGCGGAAGCCTTGGAGAAGTTTGACCCAGTCAAGCTTGACTTCTCTGTCAACACCATCATTCCCCACACCACCTACTCGGACATCAGTGTATTCCCCTTCTGCGAGGAGGTGGACATAGGTCAAGGCACCTTTGGAACGATGAGGAAGTTCGAAATCCACCACGAATCATTGCATCACTCAGTCGAGGAACGAATGAGGGATTATCCAAGCTCCGTTGCCGGCTGGGGCAGTGGAAGAAGGGTGAGGCAGATTGGAGAGAGGCCCTGACATTACATATTTTGTTAGCTAACTTGTCTATGTTCCCGCAGCTCTTATTTGTTAGAAAGTCTGTTGAGGTAACCCCCAGACATGTACCCAGCATGGAACGAGACATCCTCCGCATGGTTTCACAGATCCAGAGGCCCGCCGCCGACAACATCGTCACTCTTCTGACTTGCTACACCTGGCAGGGGCAATGGCATTTTGTCTTCCCCTACATCGAGACAGACCTAGCTCGCCTTCTCCAAGGTGATGTGCTACTTCAGGGTCTATCTCCCCATCTCCGCGATGACGAGTTTCTCCCAGACAATTGGCTCTGGAAGCAAATATTAGGCGTGTGTCGTGCGCTGGCAGTGATGCATACTGGCATGAGGAACCCATTCGGTCACATGACGGGCCAGGTCATCATGTTTCATTTTGACTTGAAGCCGGCGAATATTCTTGTCACGGCCGACGGAACGCTTAAGATAGCCGATTTTGGGCTGTCAAGCATCACCATCGTGCAACAAGGCCAGGCGCAAACTGCGGCATACCGCCAGGGAGATATGCGATATGCCCCTCCTGAATCGCGCAATACGGGAACCAGCGACGCCTTACCTGGGAGAGAGCCGGGCGACATTGGAGTGCTGCTAAACTACGACGTTTGGTCACTGGCATGTATCATGATTGAAGTCCTAGCTCGTCTTCTAAGCCAAGAAGGACACCCCAACCAGGATGAGGGTTCAGCGACGCTGCCCCACGAAGGCCGTTTCTTTAACGAGAGCGACGGCATCCTGAAGGAGTGTGTCCGAAACCTTATTAATGGCATCAAGAGCATGTTCCGAGAAGACCCATCCTACAACACATACATGAAAGCCGTTGGCGATTTGTTACTTGAAATGTTCAACCATGACAACTCCCAAAGGATCTCCTCTAGCACGGTGCTTGACCATCTAGAGCGGGCCAATACCAACTATGACGAACGTCGCAGTTACGATAGAGACGAACTTGCTCTGGAATTGTTGCAGAGTTCCAGGCCGGAGTCAAGGGACTACAGGGAAGTTGGATGGGATGATGGATTTGGTGTAACGCAGTCGTTTCTTAGCATGTCAGTCAAATATTCTCCTTGTTCCACGAACTTATAAAGGGTGAGAGTGATACTAAACCTGGGCAGGCAAGGAATTACGATCCAATTTATCGACAATAGCAGGCAAGGGCGCAACCCGGCCCCTGACGAATGTCGTATCCGACTTTTTTACATGACGGCAACACCCTCGAGTAGACCCTCCGGCTTCGTCATTGTATGGGCAGGCTCTGAGGGAACTGATCGCAGACACAGTGAGTCCCGAGCCATGCTGATAGTCAAGTTGATGAGATAGTCGATCGTGCTGATATAGGGCCTAGTTGAACTTCAACAGTGGTGTTTCGCGCCGGTGCATCTTTTTCAAGACAGGTCCAGCCCACAAGACAAGTTTGAGTGTCTCCTATTCCCTAGAGACATGTCGCGCCCGGCTTTCCTCTTTGGGTTTCATTCTGCTCAAGGTAAATCGACTTCAATCCGTCCTAATCCTACGATACTAAACTCTACAATTTCAGACGCCAATATATTCCAAGGCACGTTGCTACAGAAGAAGATATTCTCCGATTGGACGTAAGAATGGGCTACTCAGTCCGTCGTCGTTGTGTCATTTGGCTAATTCTTTCGGAGCCTCTCTGGAGTTACCGTCACTTTTAAAGAACCCGGACTTTGGCGGTCAGAGCAGAGGTTCACCTCTTCTTGTGTACAGTTCTGGGCGAGAGACACCCTACGCTACTACAACCGAGCAGGCAGAAACATTCCTCAGCCCCGACCCCCGCCGCCTCCGAGGCCTGAAGTCGAAACTCTGGTCGTCTTCTCAACGAACAAGGCGCTTTTACAGGTTCCTTGCAAGTCCTACCATGAGCCCTGATATGGTTGGGTGCTAACCTCATGGTGCAGTAAATAATACCCAGAAAATGCTCAGCCGAGCAAACGCGCCTTGCACCGTGCAGACAAACCTCATTAATAGATTCAGGCGCTTTGATGCTACCGAAATACCCCATGTTTGCAACTGGCGCGAGGCCTGGGGACCGACACCCGCTATGTTCAGCATCCCGTCAATACCACTTGGCACAACGACTAGAGGTGGGCAGGGAACTAGCGCTGCCTTGTACGTTCGTCGCATGCACATAGTCGTGAGGGACGAAGAGGGTGAGACTTAATGTCGCTCTCTTCAGTGTACGAATTACTCACAAGCCTGCAGATCTAGTCACGCTATACAACGCAACGAGAAATCTCTGGCCCGCATAGAGAGGCGGATCAACACACTAGCAGCCAAATAAATTCTCATGTTCTCCCTTGCTTGGCGCTTTGTTCAACAGTTTGCTTTCGGCTCTCTCTTGCCCGTATCTTCTGCACCATTTCAATGACCCCGTATATCAGCATAGTCACTCCGATCAATGGAATCGCCAAAGCAGCATAGATCTTCAGGTCTGCTGTCGCAGCCAATCTCATGGGATCTTCTTGCAATATGGTGATGTAACCCATTTGGAGGAAATCCTACGAGATGTTAGCCATGCCGTCAAGATGCGCACCGAGGGCTGCATACAGCTACGAAGCCAGCAGGTACGAAGACCAATGCCAGCACTGTCAGGGTCTTGACCACATGCGCCTCCCGTTCAGACTTTTCTGATAGCTGGGCGATTGCCAAGGTGTTTTGGTTTGCCATTTCGGCATTCACCTTGCTGATCTCGCTGTTGCGCAAGGTTGCGGCATCTCGAAGCTGGGGACAGCCAGTCAGCACTAATGGTGGCAATGTTGAGGGGATAAAGTACCTGTTCCGAAGTTGCTTTTGCTCTTTCTAGTACTGCCGAAGCGTTCTTCAAGCTGAATTGATGTTCCTGTTGGGTTCTGTCCAGAACCCGAGATAGGAACTCGAGTGAGTCGGGCTTTGCCGAAACCCACGAGCCAAGGCTGCTAAGGTGGTCAATCTGTTTCTGAAAGCATTTAATTGTTTCCATGTTGAGGTCTATGGCGTTGATAAGCCGTCTGGCTTGGTCGGAGAGGTACTGGAGTGTCTTGAAGTCCTTGGTGGATCTCTGAACCGAGTCAAACTCGTTGAGCTCGGTCGGAGATAAACCTGACATGATGACTCGTTCAAACTACATGACCGAACTTAGTTTAGGATAAGAAAACAGTATATGTTTAGGATAAGACAAAGGCATATGTTTAGGATAAGATAAAGGTAAATGTTTAGGATAAGATAAAAGTATATGAGCATAATAACTTACCACCTTCGCGATTTCTTCATCCAGGTAGTTGATAAACTCACGCAAGTCGTGATCAACACTGCTGAAGCAGGCAGTGTGAATGCGGGTCCAGTCTTGGGCAAACTCCATAGCCTTTCCATCATCTCTCAAAAGATGGCTACCTAGCTGCTGTTTCACATTTTCGGGGACTCGGATGAGGATGTGTGAGACGCGCGTGGCTTCACGGCTGACTTTCTGGTAGATCAGGGCGTGGCGGATGGACCACGGATTTGTCCCGGGCGTTGCGTCATCTCTCTTTCCCACGTACTTTAGGAGATAGCATGATTCTAAGTTACAGCATCTAATGTTAATGTCTAATCTATTTGAGTAAATGGGGTAGATGGCATTACCAAATGATGTCCAAGTGCCAACGCGATCCAAGGTGGTAGTCGCGTCGAATCCAGCAAAGCCTTCATCCTTAGGGAAGCTCTTCCTTCCAAATGCCGTGAGATAGCGGTGTATGTTGGGAAAGACGTCCAAGGCTGCGAGGAGGCTTAGCATTCCATCTTGGGTGATGGGGAGGTGGCTCCAGCTGTACGCTGGCTCGAGAAGACTGAGTCACACCACGTCAGCCCTTAAACTACTTTAGTTGGTCGAGCTGCCTGGAACCTACAAGAAAGATGACCTCCAGGGCGTTCTGCTTTGAGGCGGGTTGGGCGTGTGGTGAATGGAGAGGTGCTCACGCAGCGCCGCCTCGGTGTCGAGGAAGGAATCCTCGGTTCCTGGTCCAGGCGCGTGTCAAAAGGAAGTGCATGTACCACAAGCCAGAGCTAGGCTTACCTTTGGAGGTCACCTCTGCGACCTCAATCTCCACTGGCACTGGGGAGTATGCTGGTGAGAAGAGACTTTTGCTGATCTTGCCCAGGTCCTGGATGATACCTGCGGCGCGTACGTCCTGGGACGAGCATTGGCGGGGCCAGATGTGTTTCTCTGACATGATGATATTATGTGTAAGAGATGAGATAAACTACGAGAAGCGAGTGAAACATGGATATGAGAGCTTAGCAAATGTTATATGATAAGAGAGATCCAGGTGAAAGCCTTGAAGCGCCCCCAGCCTCCAAAGAAAGCCCATCACCAGCCAAGATCTTACTTGAGGCTCTGTTTCTGTGATTAGACTTGGGGTACATAATCCGAAGGCGTTTGGTGGCTGATGATACATCCCAATTCACCGTCTTTGCTCCCCTACATGTCGGGCGCAAGCATGGCTTGCTGCCAAGATCAACAAAATAGCCTTTTTTCAGCCCCTAACCAGTTCCCCTGCGTGAGCCGAAGGTAGGCGTCCTCTCAGGCAGCGATTTGAGCTTCAGCTCATGCTGTTCATCCTGAGTATCAACCAAGTCAGCCTCTGAGTGGAGAGGGGAAGATCAGACCTACCGATGTGATGTGTTGTGGTGCTCTGACCTGCCAGATACTGCTGTGGCCCTCACTGACGACCTAGTTCGCATTGTGTTAGTCACAAATGAGTGTATTTGTATGAGGGTACAAGGTATGTGTCTGCCTACCGTGTAATTCCAGACGATGGCGCCTGTTTCGTTTACGTTGTTTCCGAACTTGCCCGCCAGCCAGTTTCGCAGAACGTCTTCTCGGACGTCATATCTGATGGCACTGGTGCAAGACATGCCGGGAGCGTGATTGAACTGTTGCTAAACTGTGGATGAGATGGAAAGAGTGTGACGAGTATGGCCAATATTTATGCTGCATACTTGACATTTCCCGAAGCCCCTGTATTCATCCAAACATGTATCCCTAATTGAACCTCGTGATGCATGTAATCGGGGGTGTGTAGCTATGTTTTGTCACTTTGTGAATAATGATAAGCCTTGGACCCGTACATCGGCATCCTGGTGCCTTGGTTGAGACCAAAAGTGCAATTCGCAAAGCAGGGAGGAGATCAGCAAGCCACTCAGCTTTGGGCTAAGGCGTAAGTCAGGCGATGAAGCAAACGCCTTTAGGGGCTGAGTTGGTCTATGGAGAAGAGTTGGTTTCACAGACTCACAGACCTGTGTCTAGACTTGTCCATGCCAAGAACATCGTGGGGTGTCTTGCACATTGCCTCCCTCCGATATTAAGCCTCCTCGGGTTGCCTTTTAACTTTCTCCCTAGAGCTTAATCTGCCTTCTTTGCCAAGCTGGAGAGATGGCAGCTTGTGGGCGTGTGGTCTTGAAAAGGCTTGCTTGAGAATATCTTGTGAGACCTATAAGGGGCCGGGTCACTTAGAGAATTGGGGTTGCTTCAAGGAGCTTCGACTTCACCTCATCCATCCCCCGCTATTGTTCAATTGATAGTCAAATCCTATCTAACACGCGACAATGGTGCATCGCAACAATACGTCGCTTCCTGCTGCCCTGCAGGATCCAGAGCCCTACAGGCCGCGGGAACCCTCGACTGAGGAGAACCACAACTCGATAGACCGCGGCCCACTGGACACTCTGGATGTCTTTGCCCTCATAGTCAACAAGATGGTTGGGACCGGTATCTACACAGCTCCAGCGAGTGTGTTCTTGATGACTGGAAACAAAGCCTTAACATTGGGCCTGTTTGGAGTCGGCTTTGTGTATTCCATTGTGAGGTACGTGCTCGTTCTTTCGCTTTTTGCTCATCTTCAATTGCTTACACCATATAGCATGGTCATCTACCTCGACTTTGCCAAAGTTCTTCCCTTCAATGGCGGCGAGCTTATTTATGTTGGTCCCATCTACTATACGTGCCCAGGTTAAGTGCTAACTCCAGCAGCTCAGCGAGATTACGTCGTACGTGTCGGCGGATAACGTGCGATCAGTTACGAGACCATACTCGCTGCCTAATGCACAGCCTAACACACCTTCCACAGAGAGCGACTCTAGCCTGAACTGCCGCAGGACGGCCGAAACCACCGTCGTGGCCCACGATGAAGGAACGCGACATGTTCGGTGGTGGAGGAAAGTTTTCGGCGATGGTCTATGCGCGTTCATCAACTACTCCATCGTCAAGCTACTCTTTTTCAACTCGGGCACCAACTCCATGCAGTTTGGTCGCATGATACTCCTCTGTATCCAAAGCGACAAGACTGGTGTGAACAACGTCCCCGCCGACATCAACAGGGACCTCATGCGCTTCATCGGCATCGTTGTCCTCTCGGTTATCTGCCTCCTTCAGTACTTCGGCCCAAGCTTTGGTCGAAGGCTGAACAAGACATTGGTCATCATCAAATTAGGTTCCCTTCTTGGCCTATTAATTAGCGAAATCGTCGCAACCACCCGAGATATTGACATTGATCGCTCGGCTGACTGGACTATCTGGCATGACTCTGCCGAGCCTAACAAGATTGTTTTTGCGAAAGCTATGCTCTCTGTTCTGTTCAGCTTCCAGGGCTGGGAGAACGCTACTTTTGTGAGTCCCCCCTGTCCTGTCATATTTATCATACCTCGCGTTGACAGCTAGCTCTTTCAGGTCGCCGGTGAAATACCCAGACGAAAGCATTACATCTTGCGCCGGGGCTTCATCGCCGCTGTATGGACAGTCGGCTGCTTCTACCTCCTCATCGTAGCTCTCTTTGTAAGTCTTGGCCACAGCCATAGCAACTGGTCCGCTGACCATCCCCAGCTTCACTCGATTACTTGGGATGATCTCACCAAGGGCAAAACAAACGTCAACTATCCACCTATGGTAGGTCATATCTTCTAAATGCTGTCTTTGTTGTTTGTTGCTCGTCAGGCTTATCATCTGTTTCTACGCCTAGCTTACCGGTAACGGTGCCGAGTCCAGACGGGCTTGGGCTGTCATGGCAGCGATATCGTCCTTTGGAAGCCTCAATGCCATCATCTACACTTACTCAAGGGGTAAGCAGCCCATAAGACTATAGTTTGTTCTTTTTCGGGCGCGCCTTACTTTAACTAACATGACCGCGATAGTCAAGCAAGCCATCGGTCAAGCACAGATACTACCCTGGTCTCGATTCCTCAAGCAAGACGATCATCTTCAGCGAACCTTTGAGGGCCCCTCCAACACCGAGTTCCATCACAAGGCACCACAGGGCGGCTTGATCATCCACTGGCTCATGAGTGTTGTTGTCATTTCAGCCTCAGCCGGTATCCATAGCACCGTAGAGTCCGCTGGTCTCCCGGGCTATATCCATGCCTATCTTCACTGCTTCGTTCTGAGTGAGTTGTTCGTTGTTCATTGCCCCGTGTCCCTGCTGATGGCTTCTCTAGTGGTGCTGGGTATGGGTTTCTTCAACCTCAAGTCCCGCGAGCGAGCGCTCTGGTCGGCGGCGTCGGATAACCGACGCAAAGAGCGAGGCACCCTGAGCAGCACCGTCTTGTCATTGACGGTTGTCTTGTACATCCTGACCAATCTGACCATCCTTGTCGTCAACCCGATCCCTCCATACACTGCCTCTGATGGTAGCGAATACGCATTTGGAGGGTACGGATTCTCTGTCATCCTAGTCGCAGTGCTAGCAGTTGGCACGGCATACTATTTTCTCTTCTTTGGAGCAGCTCGTATACTTTACCAGAATTATGAGTCGCCAGACGAGCATAGCGATAGTGAGGATATGCAACCCTCGGTCCCGGATGGTCCTCAGCAAGTAAACAGCGCCTTGCGACAGGAAACCCGATGGAACCTAATGCGATGGGCCGACGTACAATGCGAAATCAGAAAGAATTACGTCTATGGGACGAGTCTAGAGCGCGTCTATCGATTTGGACGGCGTTGGAAGATTGTCTACTATGTTCCAGGAGATGATGGCTACAATGTGAGTTTTGCCCTTCTCGTGGGCGTGCGCAACTAACGTCGGGGGCCAGGGCTCTCATACCACGTTGCCTTCACAAGGCGGAGTAACGTTTGCCACGTTTCTCTACTGGCTCTTTGGAGGCACGAGATTAAACAATGCGTGGAACCCTGGAAGTATTGTAAGAGAGTGGCGGAGTGAGGCTCGCGAATGGCTGCATGATCTTTTTAGGTTCGGGAATGAACGGCGAGAAGGTCCCCCGGATGTTCGCAACGGAGGAGGCACTGATGGAACCAGCCAGAATTCTTGATTATATATTTAATAGTAAAATACTCGTAATCAAGTTACGTAGATAATGGTTAATAGCTCTCTGACATAGCCTAGCCTCGTCGCGATCACGATCCTCAGTCTACTCAGAGCTTTCAGGACCGGTAATTGGGCAAATTAACCAGCTATAACGGTGCCTCATCCCTAGTATCGCTTGCATATTATAGTAGCTACTTGCCTTTCTTCGGGCAGAAGTTGTCAGGACGGCGACTGATGTGCTCAAGTTCCATCCCTCATGTGTCACAGAGCAGGTATCAACGTCTATTATTGAGGGACCATGGTTTGTCCAAGCAAACAACCATTCACCAGCGTCTTATAGCTCTTAATAACTCTGTATATCATGGCGATAGTTACTGGGCATCTAGCTTTTGTCTCTGAGCACATACAGGAGAATGCGACGCCGTGAAAAGTAGAGTGTCTGAGCACTACACCATCAACACATTCTAACGCCAAAGCCCGACTTCCTTCCTGTGAATAACGGCCAACTGTACCAAGGTACATTCCCTGAACCTCTGATCTAATGAAGTCTCTATGCTTGATTCATTGCCTGAAGTGACAGACACTATCTCAGACTCTGCCTGATCAGTATTTTAACTACATCCCCTAATTATATAACCACTCCGTATTTATCTCATAAATGCAGCCCTTCTCCATTCAAGCCTCATCGGCAGCATTTCCCCAGACGAGCTCACTCAACATCTTCTTCTATTTTCCAGAACACGCTATCAACATGTGGATGGACGAGGCGCACTTCATTCTCCGCATAGAGGCGGACCGCGTTCCTGACGTGAACGCTGTCAAAACAGCCCTAGACTACCTTCTCGGGGGGGCTGACGAGTACAAGCTCGAGTTTCATGAGGAATCAGCAGGATATCTCATCCACACACCCTACCCTTGCCCCGAACACAACACTCACCCTCACCTCTTGGTGGCTAAGCTGCATGATCTGGGTGTCGTCACTCCTGAGCCTAACAAGACGGAAGGGGAAACCAAAGAGACGATGGATCAATGGGCCACAAGCAAAACGGAGCAGTAGTTGAGACTTCTCAGTACGCCTAGTTTAGGACAGGTAGTCGACTCAGGAGGTTTAACTTCCGCAGGGTTGATTCGAGATGTCTGATGTCACGTATTTGGAGTCCCTCTAGACAGTCTACAGTGAAATATAAGGACTCGCTTCCGCACAAAATGCACTAATAGTAGGCCAATAGAGCCACTGAATTTCCTAGAATTGAAGTTTTCTCCAGTAAAGGGCTTACCACCAGCTTGACAGCGCATCATTTCTTGCTGTGTCTAATGTTATATCATATAGGCTAGAGTGTCTAATCACTGGGTGTATATACAAGGCGATGCGACATCGTGAAAAAGCAGCCCACTCTCCAAGTCAACTCTAACAGCCATGTCTTCTCCCAGTGAATACATTCCAATTCTCCTACACTGCTGCCATCCCTAGATGTCTGGCTTCACGACTTATCCATGCGTAATTCACCGCCGGAAACAACGGATAGCATCTCATGCTCAGCGGCGTCACTCAATCAGTATCTAACTGCGCTCATCTTCTATAAAACGAGTCCATATCTACCCCGGAACTACAGGATTTTCCTTTACAAACCCCATATTGGCCTCTTCATCCCAGTGTACTCGTTCAAACTCCCCAATTCGAGCGCCCCTTCACGACCCACCATGTCGTCGACACTGAAGACCTTCTTCTACCGCATCAACGCGGACTGCATTCCCGACGTTCTCAACGTCATAGCGGCCTTGAATAGCATCCTCGGGGGCCCAAAACAGTATCGTTTTGTCAGAGATAAGGAAGATCTGTCAACGTACACCATCACCACGCATCACCCCCAGGCCGACGACTTAATAACTAAGCTATGCTCGAGGGGGGTCATCACTAATCAGCCTGACCAGAATGAAGGCGCAACCAGTGGAGGAGCGTCGCCGGCGACAACGGGCCAGTCACCCAGGCAATCGTAGATGCTGGGGGTTCTCACCAGGTGGGAGGGCATCCAGCTTTGCTGACAGTCTTGCCACAGAACCTCAATAATTTCACTCAGATTACCCTTAACCTAGCAACATTGATGTAGTTATGCCTCAATCACGCAGATCTAAGAAAGTCCTAGACAATGTTAACATGCAGAACAAATTGTTGGTTTTGCGACCGCGAGAGTTGACTTGCGTGATCTCGTCGAATCTCTTGATCAGCTTGTTGCATCGTGCTAACAACAGACAACGATAAACACGACTCAGAATTACCATTAAACACATACAATTTTACGACTGAGACTATAATGGATCTAAACCATAACCAACAACATACTCTAGACCGTTTCAGTGTCGAACGTGGTGACTCATAGAAGTGATCTCAACTACCCTACAGCGACACATTGAATCGCCTCAAACTTCACATGCTTCGCTGCTTCGGTGTCGCGATCTTACGACTTCAATCGGCCTTTTTGGCCTACCTGCACCGAATACGGGAACTGAGCATGATGCAGGTCTCAATATGTCTCGGTTATTTTGACGCACATGTGCCGTCTCGATCCCGCTGTCAACTGAACACAAAATGTCCCGTCCTGCAAGTCGCTGCGCAGATCATGACCTTTTCGTCTACACGACCCAACACATGTCGTTCAACAAGCTCTCATTTGATCCGAATCAAGTCACTGAGTTGCAAGACAGACTGCCATTTCCTCAGCCTCACCGCTGCCACCGCATGCCACAATGCAGTCACCTCGTCGCCCAAGACAGCACAGCAGTGAGGCATATAGACACGTCGACTCTCACTCGACGACCATGGCGCGACTCGACCAAGATTCCTCGCCACAGCGCAGCCCGTCTGCCGTCGCGGGATTTCTGCACCTACACTTCACTGGGATGCGTCAGCTGATCAGTAGAGAACTGTTATCTGAGCTGCCCACGTAACAAAAGAGCCCATGTGCAATGGTTTGCCCCCCATGCACGGCCGGGGACCGAATCTCGTCCTAGATGCACCGGTGAGGCCTTGCTGGAAGACTTCTCCGCGTCACTTACACGGGTACCAGACCGTCTGCCGTCACGGGGTAGCCTCACAGCATGCTCCCCGGGCGCGGCGGACGTCGTGGCCACCTCTCAGCCTTTTGCCCCCCCACGCTTCAACTGAAACCCAGAAAATGATCAATTGACTCCAATCTCGAGCGCGTCGCCTGAGAGGCCTTGCTCCCATGTGCAGCCTTGAGCGCCGGGCGCTCGGCGAATGAGGGCCCGCCACACGGCCCAGGCCACTAAGCCGGGGCCCTCTCTGGTGGACGTGGATAGCCTCTGCAAGGGCCAACGAGACCCTGATGACTCTCGTCTCGCTGTCTCTCCTTCTCTCTCGTGACTAACAAGGGAGATGGGAAGAAAAGGGGCACATTGATTATCGCAGCGGTGAACGGGATGAACCCGCAGGGGCCGCACTGCCTTGAGCGTCATCTGTGAGCGACACAGGGATTTGCTGTGAGAACCGACACAGAAAGTGACAGGTGAGGAACCCTGAGCCAAGCCGACCGTTTGAGAATCCCTTTGGCCGCGAGACTCGTGTTGCGGCCTCAGAGCCCTGAGCTTCCCCGGCTGACCCGCAGAGACCGGCAGCTTTCAATCTGCGTCTTGCCTTGTACCCAGCAGAGACTGCATTTGCTGGGTACATGTGGGATTCCGGCCTGTGAGCGTGCTTGCCGCGCTGATTAATTGTCTCATCCAGATGATCAAACATACCACCAGCATATTGTTCAGCGGCCACTTGGCCGGCAGAGGGAACAAAGGTCATGTTCAATTAATTGACTGCCAGCCTCGCCAGAGACCACGGTGATGGGCTAAAAATGGCCAACACCCAAGTACCGAGTCAATTGACCCTCCGAATGCCGAGCTGAGTGGAGTCTCCCGCGAGAAAACAGCCTCCCGTCGGCCTCGGTTCCGCAACTAGGGCCTGGCAAGCCCCAGGGCGAGCGCAACCATTCAACTCTTTCTGGTGCCTGAGCGATGGAGAACCGATGCCTGACAAAATCAGACCCGATTATCGGCGTTGCGACCAGTCATACTGGGACCCGGTGGAGTTGGCTGTGGTTCGCAAGCGTCCAAGTCAGTCAGAACTCGATTACCAATCGCGAAACCTCATGCTGAGGGACAAGTCGGCATCTCCCTGACTCCACGAGCAGAAATCCTTCGTGTACGCAACTGAGAGACATGTGCATTGCATCGCATGTTCAATTGAGCAGAGCTCGTGCCAGAGCGCCAACAGCTTCAGCCCAGTTCAACTCAGCCCCAAGGGCGGCTTGGTGGCTCAGCCGCTGCACAACCCTGGCTGATCGTCAGGAACACTGCACACCAAATCTAGCCTTTCCCTCTATTAGACCTCTTTGGGATAATGGCGGGCCAATTGCCACAGCTGCAAGTAGGTGGCACATCGAAAAGCATGTGCAAGAGCCCTAATTGCCTTGAGCCAGGGTTGTTAGTCAACGTTGAGAAACCCTGCTGCGAGGTGTTGAGATACTGTCAACTTGTGACACAGGATGTTCATCCCGCTGCACAGTTCGGCTGATGTCTGTTCGTCCGCTTGCCACCATCGAACGAACCATGCTACCATGGTGAGATAGCAATGTAAGGCAATATGGAAATGCCCGTCTCGCAGCCGTTTTCGAGACCTCAGCACTGCCTCATGAGGCTGCAGGCTCGAGGCCAGGAGTTCCCTTCTTCGCTGCATTCAGATCGGACGATTCCCCCTCTTCCTTTTCCCCACGATGAAATCGCAGATTGCCCAGCACATCATCGCGATTTCTCCGCTCTCACTCGCAGGACACAGGACACAGCTCGCGGATCTCGCGGAGAGACTCGGAGGCCGTCTCGCATGGCGAACACTCGGAGTAAGACAGAAGACGTGGATCCCTTGCCAGACGCTTCCCAGCGGCGTAGAGAATGTCGCCCAGACCCGGCATCCAGACCTTCCGGGAGGAGTAAAGGAACATTGGAAAATTCTGATCGATTTTCTTTCGTCAGCCGGTGGAGATGTGAAGTGGGAATTGTTGGCCCAGGCTCCTCCCTCTTGTCGTCAGCACCCCGTGCGCCCTGCTTTTGGTCTCACTGTTGGAGCTTGAGGCCAACTTCTGGCTTCCTTTGCCCAATCATCGCAGGGTTGATTGCAAGCTATTCCAAAGCTCGCTCAAAGGACTGCAATTGACTTCAGCGTCTCATCAATCAGACCCTTAACGGGCCTCAATGGCTGGCTGACAGTAAGCATGGCTCACGGATATGGCAATGCACGGTGTAACGGTGGCTCCCTCGGGGAACAACCCCCAGTCTTCCGACATAGATCGTGACGTTCATCTGACGAACTGGGCAAGATTCAACGACCCCGATAAGATCTGAAGAGTTTTCAGGGCTCTGGGAACACCACTTAACTCAATTGGCCCCGCCCTACCTCGGTTCGACTGTAAACGTCAAACTGTTGTCAACAAATTCATGAGGCTCATGCATCCCTCCCAGCAGTTTGGAGGCCCTAACCGGTAATTCTTCCTTTAAGCTTCCAAACGTGCCTCCACTGGGTGACATCGCGGGCTCCAGCCCTCTGACGAACATGAGGCCGATGTAACCGCACTGGAGATTGGCAACCCATTGCCCAATCGACATGCAGAGAGGCGCCCTATATCGCCACCAGGAACAGATTTCTAGGCCAGATCTCGGAGGCTTGGGACCCGAAGCTTTGGTTGTGTTCGCCGTTTTTGAGAAACGGCGCATGTTCAACGATTTTGAAGCCAGTCGTCGACGGAGGTGAAGACGGATTGTTGGGTTATTGGGTAAGTAGGCGGCACTTTCGCATGTTTCTTGGCCATTGCGTGAAGAATGATTGCACTGGCAGGGAAGGCTCTTCATGGCCAAAGTAGCAGTGCTGACATGAAATGTGCGTGATTACGGTCGCAGCCGTTGGACCTGCATTGAAATACTGCGGGCCGCGTATGGCTCCCGATGCTCGCTCCAGCATCAAGCTCCAATAGTCTCCAAACTGGTCGAACCTTGTCCTAAGCGATCAAACTGTGAGTCGATTAAAGGAATAAATCTGTCCTAGAGCTGGCCAAATTGGGAGTCCGTGCCATTAACTCTATCAGTCTCGTCATTATGTCGAGCTTTCAACTCGGCGGGAGGCTGGCTTGTTATCCCCGGTAAAGAGTATGCAGCTCATAACAGCTGAATGAGCTTGCGCAGTTGCACTGGGACTGGATGCAACACCGTATAGCACGCCTTTAACTGCCACTGCGGGCCGGTCGCAACTTTGAGTATCACATTCAGTGCGAACAGGCGTATAACGGGGATCTGGGATCCAGAACTCGACTCGACTCAGCACTGCTGATGCCATCTTGGAGCCACGACGCTTTGACCGAGTCAACAGCCGCAGTTCCCAAGAATAAATCCAAATTTGACAATGCCACCTTGCTGCGATAATCATGACGGCATTCGGTGGGTTCTGTGCAATTCGGAGCAGCATGCTGACGAAAAGTGGTTCCTCTTGAGCTCATGAAGCTGCATTGTCCTCTCAGCAAGCTCGTTTCCTTGTTTGTGTATGGATCGTCGTCATGGTGGGAGGAAACGCCTTGCAGATGACAAGGGTCTGATGGAGTGCCTAGCGATCGAGGCATCAAGTCCTCTTGTCCAGGCACCAAGTTTCTGCGGGCCAACAACGAGGCGGCGCTGGCTTGACCCAGAAGGTAGGGATCTGCAAGGGGCCTAGGCGAGAGTCGCTAGCCAATCATAGAGAACGAAACGGAGACTTTGGACCAGCATGATGAGGAGACAAGAGAAGAAAAGTTGACGCAGCGTTGTTCCCGCTTGGGCAAGAGGAAGAAATCGCTCGCCTGGATTAACTTCGCCGAGCCCTATTGCCAACGGCTGCTGTGGGGGGTCGGCTAAAGTGCTTGTGGGATTGAGTTTGGGGCAGCTTAATTGAATGTGTTGAGGTTATGTGAGATGGTGTTGTCTGGAGCACAGAACCCGGAGTGGTCGACAGTGAATGCAGATCAGCTATTGTCAAATCAACTCGTCCTGTCTTTGGTGAGCAAGAGTGAAATAGACTGCAGGAAAATGCAGGCCCAGAGTTTCTCATTGTCCAATCGACTCTTCCTCTGCCCTGCATGCAACTCCGTCATGTAAGAGCCCTCGGAAAGTACAGCGATGGCACAACGCCACGGCATAGACAAGCAAGTCAAATGAATCCCGACACCGGAAGACAAGACAATCACCCCCCTTAAATGATCCTGTAGTCTTGGAGATTGTACCGTCTCACCCTCTCGTCGCCAGCGAGTGACCTACTCAGACGTTATCTGCCACATGGTGCACATGTGCGTGACAGCTCAACGAGTCGTGAAGTGCAAACTCAAACCACCTTGCCCCTTCTTAGCAGAAGTGCGCAACTTTTGTCTGTCAGTCGGGTTCTAGACGGAACAGAAGTAGCGCCAGCCGGGCTGATGCCCTATACAAAGAGAGTTTTTGATTGAGGCGCCAGGCCAGATCAGTAAGGTGCAGTTGCGGCACTTCATCGTGTCGCAATTCGCTGTCGGTATCAGATGCAATCGATCAAGTCTGGCAGGTCTTGGCTCTCAACCGTCGGGCAAGTGTCAATGCGAAACTTCAGACCCATGTCCATTGTCCATGTTCGTGCACTGCTGGGTGGACGCGCACAGAAACATGTGCCCCCCTCAACCCTAACGAAATCAACCGACTGCAACGACAACGACCGCCAAAGACAAGCGCAGTAACGGAACGGTTGCAAGCTTCCGCGGGCGCCGACTGGCAGGAGAGAACATTCGTCGCCGCCTTCTCGACAGTGTCGGCCCAGGTACCGTGGATGAGCTAATGCGGCAGGGTTTTCAACCTCCGAGACCAGGGCCATCGTGGCCGCTGGGGGATGGCTAGAAGCTGGCGCCGCGCGCCGAGGATGAGGGTCTTCTGAGGGTACGTACACAGGGTTTCGTGAATTGAGCGGGCTTTCGAACTTGAAGCAGAAGGTCGGTCTGTTCCGTTAGAGAGTCGCGATAAAGCAGAATGCGGAAACCTTGCCGAAAGACCTGACGGTGATCAAAACAGTGAGTTTGTCAATTCTCCGACAGCTCTCCACGACCTGTTCGTTTCAGTCTCCATCTGATCAGCATGTCGGATCTCGATACTTGTCCGATGCGACAACTGCTTGGACGATCCTGGCAGATTGACCCAAGCAGACTGGAGACAGTAAAATGAGCAATGGCAGGTTAAGCTTTTCACACTGAACTTGACTCCCGGAGCGCTGGACCACGGCGGTCGCTTCCACTGCGCCGGCGCGATTCGGCGTGTTTTGGCGTCCCCTGGGCACCTGGGCAACCTCTCAGTGCTGAGCTTCGAAGCCACAGCGACCCGCCCTGTCCGCTAAGAGCCCTTCCATGTTCTTCCATGGATCCCCGGTGCGCCGCCGGCTTCGCTTCCCTACCATTGGGAAAATTTGGGGTGCGGCCGCTATGCCGCGATGGGTAGAGTGCCCCGTTGACCACGAGTGTGTCCGCTCTTGGGCGTGGACAGCGACGTGAGAGAATGAGACTTGATGTCAAGAGAAGCCTCGGACAAAATGAGACGTTGGGAGAGGATGTCCAGCTCAAGGTTTAGGCGAAGCATCCTGGTAACGTCCCAAGGTAGCGGTTTCAACTCCTTGCGTCTGGGGATTAATTCCCAGCCCCATGGTTGAGACACATCAAGATTCTCATCAAGGGAGCAGGTAAGACTTCGGAAGAAGTTAACAAGTCCTGACCATAGAGTAAAGTAAGCCTCTAGCTATTTCATGACGTATTTTCTTCAATCATTTACCTAAAACTTTATGTAGTAATCATCAAGCTGGTGACTGGACGAGATCTCACTCTCTCTTTCAGTAAGGGCCTTCCCTGCACAGCGAATCAGTTGAGTTCGCCGACAAAAATTCAATTGACCATTCACGTTGGTCTGGAGGAAAAAGAAAGGATCGTCTCTGTCGGGTCGGAAGCAGCCGCTTCTGCTGCTATCAGGCAGCCTGCGATGACGAAGTGGATTGTACAATTGAACTGCAAGAGTGGGTTTGCAGAGGCGACCGGGAAAAAGATGAATGGGTAGACACAGGACTCAGGAGTTTGGAGAACACAACGGGCGGGATTGCAAGGCCGGACACGGGAGACCCAGTTGCCATGCTGGAAAATCTCCAGCTATCAACTCACGGGGAAGGGATCGACGGAGCTGCTTCACCTCGCGACCAAGTCGAGGGACGAAGACGTAATGCTGCAGTCTGGGCTGTTTTGAGGAGGAAATGCTTGACACTTCGGGGACTGTGCCTTGGAAGAAGCACGGAGTTGATGTGGCCGCTGTAAGGAGAAAAATTGTGCCGTCAGCGGCTTCGGTCAACGGTTTCCTATTCGCATCATTGAGTTCATTGGCGGCGGCACAGCGGGTAAAGTCTGAAAAGTCCGAGCGACCGACGTGTCGAGGTGTCGCTAAGAACTCTGCCCCGACAGAGCACGCGCACCGCTTCCGTAACGAGAGCTCGAGAATAGGAGTCGCAGGGCAGAAAAGACGGCGGCCAGGCGAAGAAGACGGTGACAGAGACGGTGAATACCGTGGTCGCGATTCATGGATCCATCAACGGGGTTCCGGAAACACGGATAGACTTCCAGACCCTCAGCGGAAACGGCGACAGCAAAATCGAGACTGGCTTCTTCGCGTGGGCGACCCGGAGAGGCGGTGCCAGCCAGATGCTCGACGACAGGGCTACGTACCCCCTGCCAGTGGCTCTTGTCAAGCTCCTGGTATCCTTGTCACCGGTGCTCTGAGCCATGCCCTGGTCAGTCCAGGCTGTGGGAGTGACAGGGAGCGATCCGTTGGAAGCTTGGGCTCGCTCCAAAGTGGGACGACAAGTGGAAAGATGGGATGAGGAGAGAGCAAGTGGCCAAGAGGATTGCATAGGATTGATGACAAAAAATCGGCGGGGACTGCGCGATGATGAGAAATCAACGCGGATGAAGGCGTCACGAAGAGCGGGAGGAATTGGGGGAGGAAAAAAGAAAAGAAACAAGATTTTGCGATACCGACGATCTTTCCGTCCAAGGGAAATCGGGGGAGAGCTTATTGCCATGTGAGAGAAGGAGGACCTGCCAAAATGTTGCTCTTACCATTTTGGGCGTTACACGAGCCGATTTCCAACGGCGAGCTAGCCTAAGATAAATTCGATATGAGAGAACAGAGACAAGACCACAATTGAAACTCAATGGCTCAAGAAGTGTTAGATACCAAGGTTCAATAATGATAGACTTTGTATTGTCAATTCGCCCTCCATTAACGTATCGCCGAATCCCTGCCAGCCATATGTCGTCAGCCGTTGGTCGCTTATGCTCGGTGTTCTCTGGCCTCGTTCCTCGGTGCATGGTGCATGTGCCTTCACATTCACAAGAGCATTCAGAACCTTAGCTACCCATACCATAACCCTTTTCTTGGATGAGCATAAGTTTAGACTTGGTGTGGTCTAAGGCGTGCCTCATTCAGACGAGGCCCTCCAACTCCAGGCATTCAGTTTCTGCAGCAGCAGCCACTTCGTCTCACCGTGTGTGCTTGTTTCGTTTGTGCAGATAGAGCCATTGTTTAGAAGTGCATCTAGTTTGTTGTCGTCTGTAGATCAGCCCAGCGACAACGCCAGAATCCAGGAACTGGAAGCCACAAACAACGCAAGGATTGGCCCCTTACACGCCTTGTCTCTCCCTACTCCGTAGCATGTCTCTCTTCCCCATACGGTGACCAGCCTCTCAGAGTCAAGACCCCATCTCCAGGGCAAGGCTTCGGGGCCACCACGTCTCTCCTTCTTCAGAGTTCCAGGGCTTGCTTCGAACCGAATCCTGACCAACCTCTCTGTGGACTCTGCAGGCCTTGCAGTGGGGAGGGGCCGCACCCCCACCTCATGAGCCCTGGAGAGCCTTGAGAAAACAGTCCGCCCTGTAAGCGCCCACTGGAGGTCGCTCTCTTGCCCGCCAGCGGATCCAGGTTTTATCAGCTGCCCAGTCGACCACGAACCTGTGACTCTGCCTGTTCGTCGTCTCCCAATCCCACCTCTTGTATTTACCCCAGTCACCACGTCACCGACTGCCTCCGTCACCGAGTTGAGGGGAATCGAGAGCAGCCGCGAGAAGGCCAGAGACACGGCTTCTCGTCTCAGGCGAGCCCAGCCTCGAAGGCCCTCTCCTCTCCCAAGGTTACCTCCCCGCGCGTGCCCCCCCGGCCACATCAGCAACCTTATCCCTGCCAGCTCAAGGTATAACGGCTTTGCTATACTCTTTGTGTACACTGCATAATCCATAATACCTTCACAGCACGAGCAAGGGCATCTGAACAAGTCCATCACCGCCTGTCGAATCCGCAAATCAACGCCGGGCATAAAAGTAAAAAGCACAGCGCGGCAGAAGAAAGCACAAGTACAAGGGGCCTCTCACCGGTCATGTCAAGTTCACCACACAGCACCACCCAACAGCAGACGTACATGCTTCATACATACATAAAGTACAACGGCAATATCACATCGCATACACCTACAGCCGCGGTACAGTAGCAGCAGCACAGCAACAGCAGACCCATGTCCTCGCGCCCAACCGGCGACTCAACACGTGGACGGCGGCCGAGCGCTTCTTCTCTCATCATCCATCAGTCAAGGTGCTCGCTGGCCCTGGTCTGCCCTGTGCTGTCGCGCACCCCAGCCCAGCCCAGTCGCCGCCCAGACGCCCGACCAGCAGAAGCAGAGGCCCCATCATCCCATCCCATGCACAACTTGGTTTCCCGCTTTTGATATAACCGTCCATGTCCGGCTAGTTTTCTGCCTCTGTTCTTCAACGGCTCTCCATCGGACTAGGAAACGCTCTCATCCTTCTGTCCCACTGTCCCTCGCTCTGGGAACCATCCATTGGGACCATTTTCTATCAGTTTCTCTCGTCGCTTGTTACGAGTCACACCCCGCCTCACGAACGCTAGGACGACAGAGCCAACCAACACCAACCAACAGCCGACCAAAGGCAAAAAAGAAACGAGACGGCCTGACCAAAGCAATTCACCCGACGACGGGCCTTGTTTTTTCTGAGCGGCTCCAAACATCAACAAAAAACAAGAGTCAGCACCCAGCTACGCCCTAGTCAGGACTGGACACAGCCCACTGAAAAAAATCCACCATCGGGAACCGTCTCCTCGTGGACTCCTACCCAACCTACCCCACCATTTTTTCGCCCAGACCAAAAGTCGCGACCGGAGCCAGGCTTAAACAGACAGGGACCCGCCCGCGCTCGCGCCTGCCCACCCTCTTCCAAATCGCCCTTCCCAGAATCCCACCCCGGTCTCAGAGGAAAGTGCCCCCCGGCCCCCGGATCCGCCGCCACTGGAAGTATCCATCCCGCACGTCCCAAGCTGCTGTGCCACCACCGCCATCAACAACCCACCCCGAGGCACCCTCCTACTAGTACTTACTTGGTCCTCCTCCTCTTTTTCGACTTTTCTTCCTCAACACCAACAATACCGTGCACCAAAAATAGTCGTTCGCTTTTTCGTCCCTTCCGAAATCCACGGCCTCGCCCGTCCCGGCCGACATCATGTCGCCCAAGCTCAAGCCGCTGCTTCTCCCGCAGCTGGTCGAGGAGCGCCGTAAGTGGGAGGTCCAGCAAGTCAACCCCGAATGCGACCTCTCCTACGTCTACTACACCACCAATTCGTCTTCATCCGATGTCGCGTCTCCCCTCACCCCGACATTTTCTCCCAAGGGCCACTTCCGAATGTCGAGTTCCGCCTCTTCTCTCGACCTGCCTCCTCAACTGAACGAGAGTCCGGTCTCACCTACACAATCCGTCCACCCCAAGGCCCCTACTAGGATATTGCCCGATGTCCAAGAGGAAGATTTGGAATCCGACAATGAGGATCACGACGACTCTGTTCTCTATAGCTGTCTCTGTATGTCCCTCCCATTTGGTCAAACGACCCCGGCTTTACACAAGGATCTATACTCGGCCTCTACTATGCTTGTGACCAGTTGCTAACCTAATACCTTGTGTAGGTGACGAGCCCTGTGAGCACCGAAATAGTTCCGAGGATCTCATGTTCAACGGCAATCTCGTCAACGATTACGATATCGACTACGATGGTTTCATGAGCGATGGAGATGTTCCTCCCGAAGGCCGTTCTCGCAAGAAGGGATCGGGATCCGAGTCTCCTTTCGCTGGCCTCTCGTCACGCATCGGCGCCCGTCTTCCTAGTATGTCGCGTTGGAGATCCAGCAGTCGTCGAGGCAACCCAATGCTCTCTCCTAGCACCGAGCTCAGTTTGGAGAGCGTTGTACTTTCTGGAGGTCCCTCGAGCCGCTCCTCATCCATGTCTGCACCTAGCCGACCTGGTCCTGAACGTCTCCCCGAAAACACTGGACTGCCTACACCCGCAGTATCTTTCTACGGGAGCACTGAGAGTATCAACCTGCCGTCGCCCATTGACATCGAGAAGGCACAGTCCATCCAGGAACGATCGAGTTTGGAGCGAGAGCGTGGGCTTGCCACGACTCCTCTGCTTCCACCTCTCATGACAAGCCCTCTCAGCGGACCGCCGCCCGAGTCACCTCTTCAGTCGCCTACCATTGCGCCGCCATCTGCCACCACTGAGGTTCCATCACCGATGCTGCCTTCCGCACACTTCCCTCGCCCGTCTCTGAGCACGAAGCCGTCTGTGTCTTCTTTCCGACATGGTCCTAGCAGCCCCGAGCTGCCGCTGCCTCTCCCATCGATGCTGCAAGAGTGCGACGAGTGGTCCGACCGTCTGGGACATGCCAACTTCACTATCACTCCGCAACCCTATCAGCCTGAGGTAGTGAACCTCGAGTCTCTCCGCCAATTACGAAGTGACTGGGATACAGCTCGATGCAACTACACTAAGCATCTGGTTCGAACAGGCGAGAACTATGGAGAGACGAGCAAGATCTACGCCCTCACTGAGGCCAAATGGACCGACATTGAGAAGCGGTGGAGAACGACGCACGACGCATTGATGGAGCAGATCGTCGAAGTCACCAACTCGGCCCCTGCCTCGACAAGTGCCTCTCGAAGCCGAAGCCGCGGACGCGCGCGAGCCAACAGCGGTGGCGCCGCCCTTCTCGGTCGACCGCCCGTGGACGACGTCTTTGCTGGAATGCAATGGCGACGTCTGGAAGATGGACTGCCCAGTGTGCTCCCACGGCTCGTGGACGCAGATGGCAAGTTCCCCGCCCGAGGCGACGAGGACATTGTAGGACCCATGCAACGCGACGAGGTGATGCTACGTACGCACAGCGAGGAGCGCAAGGGGGCACGATTCTGGAAGAACTTGGCAGGCAAGGTCGGCCTCCGAAAGTAATGAATGGATGCTCCTCATACCCAATGAGGAGATGGGAACCGAATCATGGACCAACGATAATACCTATTTCACGACCAGACGCGATGACGACTAGACAAAACTAGAAGTCATTTGGACGACAAGGCCAGCTATCATGGGGTTTGCTTGGCATTTCTTCTTCTTTCATGTCCTTTTTTCCTCCTTTTTTATTTTTGCAGAGATACCCCGACTCATGTCACTCCTTTTTCATTTTTGGGAGCTATCCCCGATATAGCCACAACGGCAGCGAGCAACCTGGCCACGCCTGGCAGCGTCAGACGTTGGCACCTTATTATTATTGCTTATTGTTTAGAACTGTACATAACTGGACAGCGGAGGGCGTCAGAGGAACCCGTCTTGGACATTGAAAAAGTCAAAAAGTTTAGAAAAGGAAGGGGCGAAAAAAGGGAGACAGCAACTTGGTTGCATCCCCTTGGAGTTTGTTCTGTTTTTTTTATTTTACGTCGTTTTCCCTCATGAAGGAGGGCGTGTGCGCCCATACGTGGGCATGCACGGTACACAAGCACATCCAGACACAAGCACAAACAGTTATCCCCGGGCATGGTGAATGCACCTAATTGGGTTGGTTACCTATTGGACACATTCTGGCAGGTTGGGCAAAACAGGACAAATCAACGGAGGCCAGAAAGGAGGAGAGCAGGCGGAGGAACATGGCACGACGGGAGGATTTTGTACCATCATGTGTATGCTGGGGATTATAGGTGTCTGGATCTCTTTGGATCGCGGCGGAGGGTGAGGGGAAGTAATTCTTTGGCTGTCTGCTTAGACAGCTCTCCGGCCTTGAGTTGGGTGAAACCGACCTTGGTGTCGAGGAGGATAGGGTCATTTCATATCTCATTATTAGATGGGACAAGAAAACCGAAGCAAAAGAACATAAAAAAGTCAAAAACTATTCGATGATCTCTGTCTTTGTGACTTGCGTCTTGGGAGCCCACGGAGGGCCCTGGTGGGTGGTGCACAAGAATAGAGACTGACAGCCTGCGGTGAAAGCAACCCCTACAGACAAGAACCAGGAACACACGGTGGACGACACAAAGTGCCTGTCAGTCAATGAATGTCTATGAAGAGGGTTGGCTGAGTCTTGACTGAGCCCGTCATAGAGTATATCATCAGGTGAAGATGGCTTTTGGCTGTCTTTATGATGACTTTATTTGTCAGGCAACCTACCTTGCCAACATTCGACTACGCCATTTCCTCCCACGGGCTTGAAGGGATACACGGTACACAGGCACACGCAACCACTCAGACCCAAACACGGTCCATCCAAGCGAGCAGCAGTTTCCCCTCGTAACACGACGTGCCCCGCGACAACGACGCGACCCTCCATGAGACGTCGTCCCCTCACCAACACGAACAAACAAAACCGAACAAACTTTGCGGGCTGAAAACTGATGACGACACTGGCGTCTGCCCCGACCCCGCGACGGGTACTCCGTACGTACGCGCTTTTCCCTTCACAGGCGACCGAGGCGGGTTTCATGTGTCGCACGCGTTTTGCCAGTAGACGCCACCGCGTTTGAAGCTGGGACCAATTGGAAACTAAACTAGGGGTTTGGTTTCTCTAGAGGGCTTGCAGACGGGGAAGTGTCTCCCCGCGGCGGCGGGGGCGTCGTGTCACGAAAGGGAGGAGTGCGGATGTTTCGTTTCGTTTGGGAAGGGAAGGATGAGCCGTGGTTTTGACAGCAGATCTGGTGGTGCACGGGGATGGAGAGCCGATGCGGGCTGCCGTGTTTAGATGGGCTGATGAGACAAGAACAAGACGGGAGGATGCATCGGACCGGGGGGTGTCTCGGAGGAGGCTGAGCTCTTCGGCGATGAGAAGACAAAGTCTCGGTGAGTAGTCGAGACTCGTCTGATGTGTATGCTCGAGTTGCAGGACACGGCAGAGGGGCTCGTATTGATAGATGCGGGCTGTTGTCAGGCTGGCTGTTGGTGATGCTATACAGCTGGGGAATCGACGCGCAGGACGCTGAACTGCCGAGTGTCGATCACTTCATTGCTGATCATACCCGTTCTGTTGTTTACAGTTGTTTATCCCGGATATCGGAGAATTTCTGCCATCTAACGCAAATGTCAATAATGTACACAAGATCCAGTAGGTCGACGTCGATCACTTCAATGCCCCCGCTCATCACCTCCACGACCACTCTACGCGGTCGTGTTTGGCAATATTATTAACGACGCGTTCAAGGTCGTCGTGCACTATCCTTGGAGCATTAAGCAAATGGAACCCTTCCGGTGACTCGACCGGAATCCTATTCAGCCCGGGAAATGACCGGCGCTGGCTTAGTTCCGAGCCCGGGCGATCGGAGACCACTAACACGGAGCGGGCACACTCAACACGCTTGTCCGATGACTTTCTCAGCGCTTCTTTGCGCCAAATCATGTCACTATTGAACACTCAAGTGGCTCTATTCATGGACGTCGGGTATTTGGCCCATGAAGAAGGCCGCCGAAATTAGCCTGCCTCGATAATGCCCTCCCACCAACTGCGCTCCTACTGTGACACTACAAAGAGACTGATACCTATATGAGATGACCCACTTGAGTTTGAACGCTCTAGACTCAGAAGAGCTGCCGTTTAAACTTGAATAAACTTAGATGACCTATTCGAAACTTTTGTGACCAATTGTCGGGGGGCTGTCATGGTGGAATGAGGAGTTTGCAATGGACCCTATGTCAGTTAACAGTTTAGAATGACACAAGGGGTGCAGGCCGGATAGGTTAGGACAGTAAGTTGTTTCTTGTATCCTATATGCTATCTGTCTCTGCGAAATTGTGAAGTTGAAAGGCCCCTTCGCTGCCGACGGCTTGGGCGATTTAGGGACTGATCACCCGGATTGGGCGGGCTCTACTCAAGAGGCTGGAGCAAGGGCTTGGTCTAACCAAACTGACACGAAAGCTAATATTTCTACGCCTACATGATAATTGAGAGTCCTATCTCACACGGTGCATGATCCTAGCCTTGGTAGTCGACCAAGTATATACAGGGGCAGTTGCCTCTGCTGGATGGTGAGAGAGACTGAGCAGAATGAGGACTTTTAATCAAGCTATGGGGATAATACTCTGTAAAGTTCCTGTATGGTATCATGAACTTGGGGGGACTGAGAATACGTAGTTAACTATCTGCTGTGAACTGTGTATGCTAAGAGGCCTTTACTGCCGTTTCCGTTTGCTTGCTGAAGACTTCTTTGCATTCCTGAACCTCTGAACCGGTGCTCTAAAAACCTGTAGAACCTACTAGCATCTATCACTTTTGCGACGGTTGATCTGCCTGTTCCGTCGCTTCAGCCTTCTCCTCAGTCTGGCTGGGTTCCTCTTTAACAGCACCAATCGTACGTAGCTCAGCGATCAAATCCCTTGGCTGGGGAAGACCTACAGGGGTGTAGATGTCCCACGCTGCTGCTACTTCATGATAGATAATATCATAGTTCTGAGATCCTCCGAGAAGAAAATCCAGGGCCATTACCACACGAGCCACGTCAGGAACGCAGTGAGCCTTGATGCGCCAGACGTAGGCTTCCTCGAACGATGAAGGGTTTGGGGGATCCATGTTGGCGACTCGCGAATGGTGTGTTTTGAAGGTGTTTGCTGGAAAGGGAATACTTGGATTTTATATTCAAGAGACTGAGTAGGTATACTTGGGGAAATGTTGAGATGGGTTTTGAAAGGGTGAAGCCTGAGATCAGGGGTGTCTTTTTGTAGTGAAGGGGAACAGTGCCTAGGGGTAGATCGCTAGGTCCGAGATATCGGCCCTTATCTTGGACAATGAATCAAGCATGAAGTTGCGACCTGAATAGATCGTGAGAGAATGTAGCATGGCAGGATTACTGACCTTTATTCACCTTCAAATGGAGGGCTTCTACGTTGAGAAGGGTGAGTTAGGAGAGCGGCCTCTGAACTGTGCTGTTTCACGACGTCGTATCGCCTTGTCATCGAGACGAGTTAACACAAGACTCTAGGGTCCCTTTCTTTTGATATATGCTGCGGCACGGGCGATGAAGTGGGATATTTACTACAACTTGTCGCACGTGAGAACAAGCTGTTGCCATCTTCTGGAGACCCGGAGTCTGCTCCTCGGCGAGACCTGGGAGCATCACGCCCCTTCAAGATAGCCATCGCCTATGCGAAATGGATATGTTTTTGCTAGAGAATTGAAGGTTTGTTGGATGGTGACTGTTATTGTGTTCCTGCGCAAGGAAGGCTCTGATGGTGGAAGGTAACGACTGGGTAACAGAGATTACTCTATTACCCATCTAGCCACCGGGAAACATGTTGATTATGCATAGAGGTTTTGTTTCTTAAGAGTGAAGAGTATCTCGACTCTTATGTGCATCATGCGCTGAGCTATTGTTACGGTGAGTGGGTATATAAAGAAGCACTACGCTTGACGATTCTAACAAATGCTGATACATAAGTACTACCTAAGCTCATCAATTCATCTGCCTCTCCACTGTAGACGGTGTAGTGTCGGTAATGCCATTCATTTGAACCAGCGGCACGGTTCTTTTCTGTCGGGCTCGATTGGGTGTTTTGGATTTAAAACCCCAAAGCGATATAAGTGACGAGTTGAAACGCCCAGGGCGTCTGGGCTGCTTCTCTCTGTCCTCGAGATCGGGAGAGCGACAGATAACGGTCTGATCCGGCACGGGAGCGGGGCTTGGAGGTCGACAATGCAACGTACGATGAGCTGAACCTGTTTTCTGGCGGTGAATCAGCACCTTATCAAGGCAGTCCTCTTCCGATAAAGTCATAGCGGCTCATGTTCTTGAAAGCGAAATGTCACTGCCCTCGGCCTTGTGGTCCGGGCACCCGGAGAACGGCCCCACTCTGCCGGAGGATGCACACGGGATCGACGAGAGCCTCAAAATGGTACTCTAGCAGGGAAGCAAATCTGAGCTGAAAACAGGAAATTTAGGGTCTGAGGCTGAATCTCGGCCACGAGAATGGCAAGCTGGATGGCGCTAGAGGCCAAGGCCCCCCGTTGAATCATGCAGATGGTGACGTTGGTGACGGCGCCCGTTTCACCACCCACGCGGTGTTGACGCTGAGAATTAACTGGCGTGGAGGTCATCCATCAGACGTTTTTGGGGATACAGAGGCATGTTTGAGACTTTTAGCTGGATAACGATTTGCGTGCTGGACCGATCGTCTTTCAGCTGATATCCCCCATGACGTCACGACTACGGGCCGCATCGCACCAAGACATGGAGGACCAGTTTCCCTGGCATCTGGGCATTTGACGTAGATGGCGGGGCATCTAGAATTCCAGCTGAAAGGGGTGACTACCTAATATCTAGTAGAGTGCTTGCCCTAGATGATTCTTGCAATCCTCATCTTCGACATCTCACTCCGCTGAGACTATCACCAACATGGCTGCACCCGCAACCGACGACCCGATGCGTCGGCCCTCGACAGCCGGCGCAGGCAGCGAGCCCGAGATCATCGAGACACACGAAGAAGAGACGCCAACCGTGAGCCATGCTCTCGCTGAGGACAGCAAGAACTTTGAGGAAAAGGGCGCCAGCCAGATCGAGCACGGCGACATTGAAGTCAAGAACCTGGGCTGGAACAAGGAGCCCCATCAGGTGCCCAACCTGGTCGGCGGACTCAAAAATGAAGACCTATGGACCCTGGTCCGACGATTCGACAAGCAGGTCTTTTATGTCAGGAGTATCGAGGAGCCGCCGCTGGGCGAGCTGGATATGAACATTGCAGACGATGAAGAGTTCTCGCCCGAGAAGTTACGGGCGCAGATTGAGAGACTATACATGTCTGTCTTTGTCCAGCTCTTCTCGTTCTACAAGCACATTGTTCGTCTTCGGTCGTGGAAGGAGTATCAACGAACATCTGCTTTTCTGGCCGTGTACACTCTGGCCTGGCTGCTCGACCTGCTCGGCCCAACCATCATCGTCTTCCTCATGATCCTCATATCCTCCACGCAAGCCCGCGAGATCTGCTTCCCGGGAGCACCACCCTCTCTGATCGACCCCAAGACGGGCGGAGTCCAGACGCCAGCAGCCGGAGTTCTTGCGTCCGACGACTCTGTGACTGGCGCACCGGAGAATCACAAGGGTGAGGCGGTCGAGCAGGAAGCGCACAGCTTCGTCACGAGTCTATCTACGGTATGTTCAGGTGTAAGCGATGCACCGTGCTATTAGTGAAGTCAACTAATTGAGGTTATTAGATCGTTGTTAGTACGGCTGCTGGCAAGCATCCTCAGACGGATCCTGATGAGGATAGCGCGGCTCCGGATCCGACGCAGCTTACTGAAGACGTTACGGACGCCAAGCAGAAGACGGTCGGTAATGAGACGGGCCATGAGCACAATAGGGCCAAGAAGCCTGTGTCAAATGCCGTCTGGGACAAGGCGCGTCCTACGATGCACCTAATTGCTGATTTCGTGGATACCTGGGAGCGATTTGGCAATGCCTTGAGTCCTGCTGCGCCGTTTCATCGTCACAGACCCAAGATCATTCTTGTAGCTGCCCTATTCCCAATGCTACTCGGGTCGTGGTTCATGTCTCCCTACCTGGTTATGAAGGGCGCTGGTTTCGGTGCAGGCTTTGGCTTCTTTGGCGATCCCATCATCACCCCGGCTTTGGACTTTATCAACAGGACGTATCCTCGATGGGAGAAGTATGTCGAGCTGCGAAACACCATCCTCAGGGGAGTACCAACCAATGCCCAGCTGGCTATTACACTTCTACGCATCGGAGAGAGGAACAAGGCTCCTCTGCCCCCACCTCCGTCTTCAAACGAGCCTCCCTCTGTTGAACCTCATGAGACTGCCGGCGAGGGCTTGGACCATTTGGGTGTGTATCCACCATATCTCGACTCAATGAATTCATGGCTAACACCAACAGAAGGAGCCACAGAAGGCGAAATCGCAGAGGCCGTGCAGCCTGATCCAGATGTGATCCACGAAGAAGAAAGAGAACAAGAAGAAGAAAAATCCAAGCACAAGAAATCCCACCGCATCATGAACTTTATCCGGGCCTCCACAAAGGGCGGCGTCGCAACGGCGCTGGCAGCCGACAAGGCCAAAGCCAAGGCCGGAGCCCACCACGCCAAGAACCGCCTCGGCGTGGTCAAGGGCGGAGCGCCGAACCCGCTTACGGGCCCGATCCGGTTCCCGGCTCGGTACAAGGGCAAGAAGGGACATGCTTACATCACGGCTACGGCGACGACGCCGGCGGTGAGCTGGACGTCTGATATTGGCGATGTGAAGCCTGCGTGGACGGTTACGATTGGCGAGATTGATGAGCTCAAGAAGATGGGCGGGTTGGGGTGGAAGAGCAAGATCATTGTTGGGTGGGCCATGGGCAGTGAGATTGTGGATGGGTTGATGATCAGGACAAAGGATGGGAAGGAGCATCACCTTACGGCGGTCATTATGCGGGACCAGCTGTTTAACCGGCTTATCTCTATGGGGCATCAGATGTGGGAGGCGTGGTAAGTTGATGTCCTGTCTTGGTGGTGGCAGTTGAGTAATAGTGGTCATTAGCATGTAGCGGAGCTGGAGTTGGTGATTGGTGTTGTACAGTATATGGTGCACCACAGTACGGCCCTAACTGGGCTTGTTATGACTCAATTGACAACATGAGAAATGCACGCAGTTTCTGTCTACCATGAGTGAGGCTACTGAAACAACGGTGTCTCTGGGTGAACTCAGATGCTTGTGAGAGCATCAACCACGACTCATTGAAGGATCGTATAGAGCCAATCATAGCCAAGCAGACTTGTACAGGCACTACGATCGTGTTACTAATGCATTGGACTGAGGGTTTACTCGAGGATCGGAGTAATAGCAATTGGCGATATAGGAGCGTGACGTCAGTGAAGAATTGATCATCTCGGCGTCGCTGAGTAATTCCATTGCTTACCAAGACCCAATCGCTCCTGTAATTCTCGTCCGCCTGTCAACTCTGCAGTCTCCGTCCTCGGAAGCGCATGCAAGTCAAGGCTGTCAAGCCGAGGTCGGTCGCGCCCTTTTGTTCAGCTCGGAAGTGGGGGAGGAGTGGAAGATCACGACTCTGTGAACGCGTCGCAAGTGGGATTGATTGGGTACCAGTATCGCATCAAAGCAGGGATATCAAGTTTAAATATCGAGCCCAAGCCCTGGATTCGGCAGTTCCAAGTTTCCGAAACTAAACAAGGCCTTTTCGGAACCCGGATACCCCGGCTTGTTTTTAGCCCCTGCCAGCACAGCAGCAGCGTCGATCATGAGCGGCTTCACGGCGGAGACTTTTGACGCCGTCACCGCGGCGACTTGGCTTGTCTGCGAGACGTGCGGCACGCAGTTCCCTACCGCCGACAGAACCAAGGTCAAGACGTGCCACATCTGCGATGACCCGCGGCAGTTTGTGCCTCCATCGGGGCAGTCGTTTTCGACGCTGGAAGAGCTGAGGAAGACGCACACCAACGAGTTTACTCGGCTGGCCTCGGACCCTCGCTTCACTTTTATCCAGTCCACGCCCAAGCTGGCGATTGGCCAGCGAGCTGTCCTGATCAAGACGCCAGAGGGCAACATACTGTGGGACTGCATCTCGCTGCTCGACGACGAGACGGTGGCGCGCATCGAGGCACTAGGCGGGCTCAAGGCGATAGTCATCAGCCACCCGCACTTTTATAGTACCCATGTCCAGTGGGCGAGGGCATTCCGGTGCCCCGTGTACCTGGCGTCCGAGGACAAGCGCTGGGCGACCATGGAATCTACCCACCAGGTGTTTCTGTCGTCGACAGAGACGGAGATTGCGCGGGGCGTCAAGGCCATCAAGCTAGGCGGCCACTTCCCCGGGTCCATGGTGCTGCTCTTTGACGGGCGGCTGCTCATCGCCGACACGCTCATGACGACGGCTTCGGGCGTGGGCGCCTGGGACGTAGACGCCACGGGCGCCGCGCGCGACAGGCCGCCGGGTCTGAACTCGTTTTCGTTTCTGTATAGCATTCCCAACTTTATACCGCTGAGCGTTGATGAGATGGCGAGGATGTGGGGGATCCTCAGGGGGTACGAGTTCCGGGCCACGCATGGCGGGTTTGCGGGCATGGATATCGAGGATGAGAATCTCAAGAAGAGGGTGCTGGATAGTATGCAGATCCAGGCGAGACACATGGGATATGGGGGCAGCGAGTTTATGAAGGAGACGCTGTAATAGGGGTTGGTAAGGCATGACGAGCCTGAATGATGACAATGCACCAAGTTTCGTAACAAATTATATTTAGCATAATTAAAAAAATTCCATTCTGATGGGTATCGAGTAATAAAAAGATATCAAAGCGTTTTTTTGTAAAGGCACGAGCCCAAGATTCCCAACTCCCGCTTTGCCCAAGAGTTCCCCCCGTTCTAATGTGCCCATGCTGATGATTCAACGCCGTTGACTCAAAACCCAATGCAACAAAGGAAATGTTTTTGTGGTCGATGTATTCATTCCTTCTTCCAGAACTTCCATTTTTGCTTGGTCGCGCAGGTTGAAGGGGATAGATAGCGGTTGAGTAGCTCGCGGCCTTCGTCGGGGAGGTCGACGACTGATTCGTTGAGGGTGTCGATGATGAAGCGGTTCGCTGTAGATAATCAGCACAAGAACATGTTTACAATTGATGACAAACATACGCATGAGATCAAGACCATCCTCGCCGGCATCAAGAGCCATGTCTATCCGGGTAGAGTTGTAGCATCCGTATCGAAGCTGGAGCTCGAGCATGCATCTCCAGAGCTCGCGCGTCTCGTCGGCCGTCATGCCCTCGCAGCTGCGCTCAGAGCAGGTGCTCGCCTGGCGACCGCGTTGGATGGGCGCCATCGCGGGACGCTCATCGCTGGTGCGCCGGTTGTTTTTGGGTGGTGACATTGTCTCGTCGGGAGGGCTCCACATGGGCGGGAGAGTGAGACGACCAGGGCGGTTCTCGCGGTACATGGTGATTGTGATTAGATCGGTTGGTGAGATGTATTAGTGTAAGTCGGGTTGGTGGTTGATGTATTAAATATCCAAGAGTCGGTGAGGTTGGAGACAATGGGCAGGGCTGCAAGATATATATCCGTATTCGACGTTTGCAATTCGTCCGTGTTCAAGCTTCTCCTTGCATTGCCCTTTTTTTTCTTGCTTTTCACTTCAAGTGTCAGGGCGTTTGATGCGTTGTCTCTGTTGTGGTGGGTCGGATCGTCATCACAGTGGCTGGGCCCAATGTTGCAGGCAAGACCCTGTCGTGTGCCTTATTAAAGCCCGGTAGTTGATTAATACCGAGAGAGAAAGGTATATTAGGCGAGAGGGGAAAAGCGAAAAAGCATTGGACCTGGGCCTTTGGGTTCTTTAATACCTTGGGTGCCCAACCTAGAGAGAGGAGTCAGCGGGCTGATGCAACTATCCAGGCCGAGGACGCCACTACTAAACAGGAGGGGGGACGGGATTTCTGGGCCAGGCTCGGGAAGCTTTTGTCTCTCACGGTTGCGCGTGTGGCGGCGTCGTCACATGAAGGGGGGCCATGTTCCGGGAATGGTGGCAGGCGAGACAAATCTGTTGGACAGAGGGCAGATGTGCCTGATGCACCCGGGACATGGGTCGTCATGGGGTTTGGGAAGCGGCATGATTCAATAAGGGCACCCAGTTTCATCATCGTCTGGTGTGCGACGAAAGGGCATTGGGCCGATCCTACTGCCGTAACGAGTCAAAGCAGGGTTGTGGCCGGCAATCACGGTAGGGCAGCATTTTGCTTGCCGGGTAAGGCTAAGATTAAGACAGCAAAAAGTCAATGCTACGAGAGACAGCCGCCCGCGCGTGCTGTGGTAGGATCGTCGCAAACCAGACCAAGAAGAGAGCAACAAGAGCAGGCTTGCGGAGACATGGCCCGTCTCCGCCCAAGACATCCCTTAGAGATGGTGGCAGAGCGCAGCTGAGAGGCCTTGCTCAAAGAAGCAGCCCCGTGCAAGTTGCAATCCCCTATCTTGGCAGTGTTCTAGCCAAGACGCAATGCCCTCGTCGATAAGAGCTGGGGTCACAAGGCCTCGCGCCCAGAATGGCAGACCTGGCTTGTGATTTGAAAAGCGATAAGCTTCGGCGCCAGCTTGCGAGAGGTCCATGTCATGATAATATGATGACGACGTTTGAATGGCATCATGTTGTCCCGTTATCTTACAGACGCTGAGGAAGCGGGCGCCCGAGGCATCCGATATACCCGGTCTTATTCAGATGATTTGATCCCTTAGATGCAGACATCATGGACTTTGACTCACTGATTGTCGCTCAAGGGGACACGGGACCCACTTCGCCGGGGTGGGTTCCCGACTGCGGCACTTGATGGCTCCGGAGACCCTGGATCCACATGACGGAGAGAGAAAAAACCCTTGTTATTCACTGTCCTCAGACAAGTCGAGACCAAAAGCCATCAGTGAGTTGAATGGCGGTCAATTGCGGGGAATCGCAGGTGGCTTTTTCTCCAAAGCGTATCAGACGGTATCACAAGAGCTCGGCATACGGCATCAGACATCTTGGTACTACAGCTCGACCAACTATTCAGCATCCATCTCGTATAGACGGCAAGATCCTTGACGACGCCCAGGAATGACTGCGCCTCCATCAAAAAACAAGAACAATATTCGGATGGCACGGCTTCTGAATATTGCTTCTCCGCTGAATAACTGATGTGGCTAGAGACTTGTGGCGTCATCACTTGTGGCGTCCTCGGTACGTACCGCTGTCTAAATGCGGCAATCTGTGTGTCTCTCAACTTGGCAATGGCCTCGCGGTTCCAGACTCTCCCCCAACATATCAGCCCTATTACTTTCAGGGGTTGACCGTCTCGTTGGGTCTTTGATGGGGGTAAGCTTTTTCAGCCCGTAAGCCTCGAGGACTTCGTGTTCCAATGGTTGATGCAGCTGGCTATGCAGTCAGCTCACCATTGCTGGTTCAGCTGGCTCGTCAAGATGGGAGGTGAGGAATGTTCACCGGCCATCCCGAAGACGAGGCTTCCTGTCATTCCGGGGATAGCTGGGTGAGGTGAGCCAGGTTGTTGGGTAACGCGCTTGTGGGCTGAAGGCTTGGGGCTAGAACGTTGATGGCTGCGATCCTTCTACTTGGTCTTTGGGAGGTCTGGAATGGGGCTTATGCGGGACGATTGCTTGTTCAATATTCCAGAAATAGGAATAAGATTGTTCTTTTAAGGTGTTGACACAATCCTCAAATGAAAGCCAATCGTTGGTACGTGATTGCACGGTGCTCTCCGTACATGCTATCAAAAGTCCCAATGAGGACTCACGGTCGGAGCAACTCGTCCGTTCTTCACCCAAGCCGCAAAATATCTAAAGGATACACAGATTTCACGATTTCCTTCTGAGCACCGTGTACGGTAGGGTCTCAAGATGACAAGTCCCAACGTTGTTGTTGAGTGATTGAGGCCCCAGCTCCACTAACATGGTCGATCCTTGGAGCGCCAGCAGTTCAAATTAACCTTACCCAGATCTTCCCAGAAGAGGATCTTGGCACTCAGATAAGCTTGGGATTAAAGCACTGCTCATTTTACGCCTCAATCATGGTACCGAGTAAGCTGTCAATTAAACTAAAAGTTGGCGATGCTTCCCTAAGCCTAACCTCTGTCATGATCATAATCTTGATAAAAAACGTCTATAAACTTGGCATAGATGCTACCCAAGGTTCTAGTAAAGCTTACAATAGTCATAATTTGCATGGTGCAGGCATAGCGATGCACTCTAGAAGAGCAACGTGCGGGTGTCTCATTCCGAGATGGCCTCGGATCAGTCAGGTCAACGTATCAATCACCTCCATGCTTTCAGTAGGTCCTAAATAATGACGGACTATAAGTTCCAACACTACTTAAAGCATCTACTAGGCCCGAATGTATTACCTACTAGGCAAGATTCCAGTTGTTGTGCTTTCCCTCTAGACGTTCGCGGCAAGCGGTGCTGAGACAACTGGCGCTGTAGGAGCAGACAATGTGCTAGCCATAATGCCAATTTTGTACAACGAAAGATGTTAGATCTTACCAACAATCGATAAAGGAAGCAGGTATAATTGCATGATTCTCGAGCTGCCGATAGGTGGTTAATGTTGTGGTGAAGATGGCGAATCAAACTTACATAAGGTCCCTGATGATCAATGCAACCCATTCATTTTTCCACGGCAAATATAACCCCCCCACCCAGCCCAGATGGGTATTTAGAACTTTTCCAACCTTGAGGTGGGTTAAATTTGCAGTGAAGTTGGATCGAAATGTCGTCACCAATCCCCAGCATACGTCATGTTATCATGTAGGCGCCTTGTGTACAGTGTAATTGCCCAATGAAATTACAAAGAGTAGATTTAGGCTACATTCCTCGTCTTTTCTTCTTTTACCTCGCTTTTCACTGCAAATTTAAGCCCCCTCGCGGGCGTACGAGCAAACATTTTACGCAAGACTGTCCGACCACGAAGTCGCGAAAACTACTGAGATTGATCCTCAGTTCCCATCATTCCAGGTTAGGTCGGTCCAACTTGGGCTTCTTCCATAGAGCTAGCAAGCAGATAAAGTTGGGATCCGATGTCCATGCAGTATCTTGTGATATGGCAAGTATCATAAGCACTGCTGCTATCAAGCGACGGCGTCTCGATGCAAAACGGAGGAGCTCAATCCTAATCTGGTGTCGTCAGCTTCATTGTATACATCAGCATGCCTGCTCCGCCCAGTGGCCAGTCGAGCCACTGTCTCTTGGGCCAAACAGAATAATTGTCGGGTACGGCATAACCTGAAAATTTACAAGGCTGCTCATCACTGTGCAAACCTGATCTGCACACCAATCTGCGTGGGTTGAACAGAATTGACCTGTGTTTGGGCGATTTACCATCCCAAACCTGGGAGATCAATCTACGCAGGTTCGAGAAGCGCCAATCTAGCATGGCCTGACATGTGCAGCCCGTCGGTGCACAAGCGGCTGAGTGCTGGTATCCATATTACTGGTCCATAACTCGCAACTGACAAACCCCATAAACCGCCCCAAGAATAACACTGAGAGACATTCATTCGTGAGGCATAGAATCAGAGGACACTCATCCCATTGAATATAGTTCTTATTACTACCGCAGCTACTGACACTATAGCGAAACTCTGCCTGATTCTTGCCCCTACATCTCTATCTACCTCTACCCTTCAGCAGGGTGAACATGCTTCCGTCTGTCGAACACCGTCACATGCCGCAGTCCGGGGGATCCGCTCCGGTCGATGTTTAAGAATCTAGATTCGATCAATTTCCACGGGCCTATAATATTGAAGAGTCAGATTCCGAATTGCTGTAGATGGAGATGTCTGAGCAGGGCCACTGGGAAGCTGCTAGACACGTGAGGCGCAAACAACATTTCGACTGGACAAAGCTTCCTGCAGATATATTACTTACTAGACAGTATATTTTCCAATGATTTGCTCTACCTACTCTGCCTACTTACAATTGTTCGCGAAAATTGCCCAGAGCTGACTGGTGATGTATGGTAGGGGGCAACGTTTTAGTTATAACCTCAATTTGCTACGCGTAAGATCTCACATTTCCCCATTATCCAACGAACTAAGTAAGAACTTACTCATAATCTCCAAGCCGTCGAGGGGGGTTAAAATTGCAGTGAAATGGGCGAAAAACCTATAAACGGTTGTAGACCTGACTCTGCAGGCGCCTTTAGGCACCGTAGACCGCCCAATAAGCATCCAACAGGTGTCTCTGGCTCTCTTCACTGCAAATTAAACCTCATTCGGGAATTCATAGACCACAAATTATAACGCAGCTTTTTTAATCACCTTACGCATGGCCGCAAGGGCCGTCCAGGTGGATATATGCTTGAGGCTCATCACTTCAGGTTATGTTAATTTATCTCAAGCTTCTTACAAAGAGCCGATATATCAGACAAGGCTAGGGCACAGTGCCTGAATCTACTATCGCCGTAATTAAGGCCCATATTAACCTGTACTATCTCGATGCAGAATACTGGCTCGACTCATCATATCTGTTGTTTGTAGGCTTAATGGCTCCATTGCATCCCAACATCAGCATGCTATCCCGCCAGCCAGCCCATGGCCGAGGCAACAACTCTCGAGTCAAACGGGGCACCTGCGGGACACCGCGCTACCTTCATAGGCACGAGACTGGCAGTAAAATGTTGCACGAAGCTGGTCGCAAACCCAAATTTTCCTTGGCTTTGCAGCACTGGCCAGTATGGGGCGGATTCACGACTCCAAGCGCAGATAGTCAACCTATGGGGACTCGGGTGGCTTCAATTTGATACGGCCTAACTTCTGCACTCCACCCGAAAAGATACCGAGCCTTCCTTTGCTATTGGTATATAACTTGCACATCTGCCACATCTCTTACACAGCCCCTCGGGCAATACCGAGGGTATATACGAGGCAAACCGAGAGACACCCGACAGATTAGCACAAAAGCATCGGGCCCGCTAACAATCATGTGGAGGAAACCGCCCTTATTTGTACTGGGAACTCCGAATTGACAGCTATATCTCTCTACCTCGATTCTTGCCCATACCTTTCTCTCCTCCCGCGGTTCAGGAAGGCCAACATGTGGTTTTTTGGCGGTGGTGAGGTTGGATTGGATGAGGATGAATGCGACAATTCACCCCAATCGCCTGAGTCCGAGCCTGATCTCGAGAGTACAGCAGCACATGTGAAGCCCAAAGAAGGCACTGGCTCGGCAGAGCCTCCTCCACACAACCCCTCGCTTCTAGCTCTTGGGTGGGTGGCTTTGCGCAGTTTGGCAAATGGACCTAGACCTAGTTCTAGCTCCAGATACACCACTTCGCGAAGTCGTGCAGAGCCTCCGACGCGCAACCTCCACCGTGCAACCCCCGGGCGGGTGCCTCTCCTCTATCTGGAAAATCATCGTGGAGATGATTCTTACTCCGAAGGCGATTCAAGCCAGAATCATGCAGAGCGCATGGTCATTGCACGATTTCGACAGTATTCGGCTACACAGTTCCAGTCCCGCTTTGCTAATCGACAACGAGCCATCGAGCAGAAACGGCATCTAGTCAAATACTTTGACGAGAATTCTGGCCCACGAACAATGGGGAGGCGTCCAAGATACGTAGTAAGAAACTGGGAGGACATGATGGATAGCGTCAAGACCCAGCAAGCCCAGACCCAAACGTATCTTGACGAGGCGCTACGGGGAGAGTTGGATGAGCTATTTTGGGGTTCGCAACGGAGCAACGAACGCAGGTACCCATTAGACTATCTTGAGCATCTCCTCAAGCAAGTCGAGCCTGGAGTCTACCGACGCTGCTTGGGTACTGTCGGCGAAGCATTGCAATCCGAACTGGTTAACGAAGCTGGCTTCTTATATGCCGTTCAAATTTTGTACTACAACATGTTGACGTACTGCTATCAGTATTCCGAAGTGGATGTTTATACAGCCGCGTCCTGGTTTATTCAGCACTGCCACGACCCCGAACCATCCCGAAGTCCTCAGTTCGTTAAAGCTCTGGAAAAAGCGTATATGCGCAAGCTACGGGATTGTTTTGTCGAAGACTACAACTTCATGTTGGGACCTGACTGGCTGGAGAGATCATCAGCAATACGCATGATAAGGGCCTCGCACGACAAAGGACACCTGACGTCTGAATATAAGGAATGGGTGTGCTCGGATATGGACGGAGGCCTGCTTGAGGAGTGTTGCGCCAGCGTTCAGGCCGAATGTGAGAATGATCCTGTTCAGTGGTGCCGGCAGTCAATAGGATCGGCGAATTGGATTAGACAAGAGTTCTGGCCAGATCCCGACCGTACGAGGAGGATTTATCTCGTTTTGTTCAGAGGAGATTATGTTGTAACTCTAAGACATATCTCTACCGAGGCTCTGAGGGACATGGGCTGGTGTTCTGATCGGACCAATTCCGGTTATTACTGGCGTTACATTGTGCACCAAACAGTTACCCAAAGCGGCACTGGAGAGTACATATTAAAGGTCGGCGTGGATGAGAATGTTTTGGGGATACGGCTGCCCAATGGTTCGGAAGTTGCTCCGAGCGGTTTACCAGAGTCAGGATCGGATTGGTAACCTTCAAGGGCGGTCTCGAATGGAAGGCCTGGGAGTCCGTCGTTTCAGCTGTTGCTGCGATTGAAGGCCATTCCAATCTCTGGTACAAAGGTAAGTCTGTTATGGAAGGGGAGTTGACCTACCTAGAAGTATGCCATTCGCTCATTGCCTCCTTACTAGCTAGCAGAGTGGAGGAACTGGTTCGAGCTGATCCAAATAGCCTCGCCATGTGCCTTGTGCACATAACTTTGCAACTGAAGGTTTGCCAAAGCTGTAATTGATACCTCGAATCTCGAAGTAGTTACAACTGGTGCAAAGTGGCTCCTCTTGATGGCTGTCTGCCACATGAGGTATGAAGTGTTGAGTATTTGAACAATTATACGAAGGCTCGCTTGTCTGAACGTCTGCTCACCAACGCACTGTATCACATGTACGAATGCTGATGGCCCTTTATTAAGGGGGCTACATTTGCAGTGAAGATACAGTGGCGTACATGTTGGGGATTGGGGGGGTCCGAGGTGTTGATGGCGCCTTGAGGGGGGTTGAATTTGCAGTGAAACACTCCGCGCTCCCGTCGACGGACCACACCATCTCAAAAGATTGAGGCAGCTACTAGGTGGGCTCGAGCAAACTAGTGAAGCCATTTAGGAAAATATTCCGTGTCTAATGATGCATGGCTTTTTAGTGTTTAGTCTGCTTCCTGACGTCAAGTCGGCACTTACGCGTCAAGAATCAGAACCCATTGACGAGGTCGCTACGACTCGGAATCCACGACTAAGATGCATAGCATTGCATTAAACATCGCCACGAGAGACAAGGAGCGTCCGATCCTTTTGCATGCTAAACGCGTTTTCTGAGCCATTCAACCACTCCATTCAAGTACATATGCAAAATGAGGTCGGTACAAATAAATACATCAGCGGTCGGTTGATAGATAGGTAGGTCCAGGTTCAATTACCTGTACTTCACGAAGCGCTAGGTGGTATTTTTATCTGTAACCACAAGCCGCGAGCCAAAGTTTTGGCCCTGAAAAGCCTACATTTCGTAATTTGTTCCGTGGATGGCCTTGATCGTGTATCTTGACTGCGCTACAGCAAGCATCCTATGCCTCACACTTCTAGCAAGTGATGTCCCGGGCGTAAATTGACGGCCTTTTGCGAAGCGGACTATTAAATTCATGGTCCAGCACTTCTGCTTGAACGGCGTGTTGACTTCCCCATGCTCTAAAGAGGGACTCGGCTGGCAATTGGCGACATGGCTGTGGCCCAGGAGCGCGTTGGGAGTACTGGAACGCCTTTGATTTCCCCAATCAGGATATTTTACGGGACTATACACGGGGCAAACCTTGAGTACTGTGGAGGGAAGAAGTTATGGGCTTTAACCGGCTTTGCACATGAAGGCTAGGGGCATGCACATTGGAACGGGCGACGGGGGGGGGTTGGAAGCGGACTATCCAAGTGCGTTATTGTCATTGAATCACATCCTTTATTCAAGATGTAAGTGCTCTCAATTGATGCTTGACAACGTCGCAGTGTAGCCATCAGAATGTCAACGTCACTTGGTTATGGGGATGAGTGCGTGAAAGCACCAAAGGCTATCAGAGATTCGCCCTCAACGGCCCGTCGTTCCTATTTCATGTCTCAATTAGTACCGACCTACTGTCAAGGCTGCGAGGACTTACTGAAAGGAATACTCGAACGGCGGCGGTACCCACATCATTCTTTCTCGGTGCTGGTGCGAGATTTGCCCAGGCCTCCCTTACACTGAGCCAAAACGGCCTGGAAAGCATCCAGTACCTTATCGATTCCCTCGATCTGATCATCATAGCATGGCATAATCGCCATCTTCGCGCTCCTCAAGTCCTTTTCGAGTCCAGGGATGTGGAGATGCCAAAAGAATACAATGTCAGCAATTAGGCGAGTGTCAGGCCTTGTAGAATATAACTTACGAGAACTGACATCTTTTCTTGCTGTAGGCTCTCTTTCCCCTTGCGTCGCTCCGCCATGCTAGCTTCCACAAACGCGATCAACCTGATCATCTCATCCTCTCTTCTGGCCGCCGATGCTTCTCGGAATTTATCAAGGAACTCTCGTTGGCATTCCTCAAGATTCCTCGGTCTCCATTCGGAGTTCCGGAGTCCTGCTTCATTAGGGGTTGAGGGGCCACCAGGCTTCTGCGAGAACGACATGACAATAGACGGTCTTTGTGGGGATAGATGGGGAGGGTGGTATCTTGGGAAAGAAGGATATGAATGTAGAATGGAAGAAATGAAATGAAGAGATGAAGTGAATTTAATTAGGGGAATGAATATATGGAGGACATAGAGGGACGTCATTTAGGAGTTTTGTTTGCGAGTGATAGCCATGGTGAAGGCCAACGCACATTCCCGTCGTCTCCTTTCAAGTCAATCACTCAACGGCATAGCTGGCTAATCACCTTAGGCTACGTCTGAAACCCAAATTTTATAACAAATTATTTAGTCTGTTAGGCCGGTGGCAAACAGACACTGGTCCGTCTTTGGCTACTGTCCCCTCTTGTGTCGCGCTGCAGCTTCAATTTCTTGGCTTTGCCTTTGGGTGTGACTGACCTGGAAGGCAAGCCGCCGCCTGGATCGTTAATCGGGCTTATGATTGGATCTCAATGGGAATTGTCTTTTTGTTTAGCAGCGGTAATGGTTATACAACTGTTGCTTTTTACGTGAGCCGCCAGCATGGGTCTGCGTCCTCCCGTACCTGATTTTTGATGTGATGACACAAATAGACACTGTACATGATAACTACATCGTAGCTATATCTCGCTGGACTATGCAAACACTTATGTAAACACGATTTAAATTAGTCTTTGACGTTGAGACGGTCCCATTTGAAGTATCCCCAAGTAGAGCACAGAGAAACAGCTGGTTGGAGTCGCCTGAGTGACAATTTTAACTTACCCTGCGTCGACTTGAACAACTGAAAGTAGCACATCTTAGAACCATGCTAATTGGTCAACACCGCTGAGTCAGACACACCTCCTTAGCCCCGCTCGTGGGTAAATTTGAATGCGCCAGTTGTGAACCCGTCAGTTGCAATCCCCTAATGCGTGCGAAACCCGAGATATAGCAACCGGGACAATAAATACGTCATCGATGCCAGGGGGTTAGGCTCAGCATGGACAGTAGAAGGCAGCCGCCCACTCTGGCCCCTGCTGCTCCAAAACCGGGCCCCTCGGATCCTTCACCGGCATCCGGTCCAACTCCACGGGCCTCAGGCCGGAGACCCTCGACCAATCACGCTTGCCTGCCGTGCCGCAAATCGAAGACGAAATGTGATGGAAAGCATCCCTGCTCCCGTTGCCAGTTCAACAGCAACCAGTGCACCTACGACACCAAGGTGCTCTCGGGCGACAGGCTGAACAGGCTGACCCATGCGTTCAACCAGCAGAAGGACAGGCTCCGGGACCTGGAAACGATCCTGGAGGCCATGCGGCAGGGCACTGATGCTGAAGCCGCCGAGGTTATGTCTTGGATTAGAATAGGCGAGTCTGTTGAGTCTATTGTCTCGTATCTCGACACCAAGTCCAAAGCTGTGGTTGTCTCTCAAAGGTGAGCAGTTTGCTGATTTCGTAAAAGTCTTCATAGAACGTGTAGTAGTACGGATTGGAATATACAGTGGCTCGACTGAGAAAGACGTGTCGTTTTCCGCAGGTGCCGGAGCTTTTACGCTCTGTGTCTCTAGGTCACTAACTGAAATCCATTCCCAACTTTTGATTCTCAACTTTCAGTCATCGCTGGCGTAACTTTGTGAAACTCGCTAACCATGTGTAGGCTTCTTGGAACGAACCGCGAATCACAGAACAAGTTCATCGAGACACTGTTCGATAGGACTGAATGGGTCGACGGGGGAGCTTTCACATTCGACCCTGAACACCCTGATCTCGGATCCCGCACCCGGTCCTACGTCTCGTCAACCTTTGGCAACCTCCCCTTTTCGAGCGGCATTAAAGCAAACCACTATCCTGCCGTTGCACAGCGGGGGCAGCTTCAGAACTACTATGCAGAGCATAACTGGGCAATGATGACGGCAAACGACGGCCACGGTGTTGCATCAGTCACCAAAGCTTGGGCGGATACTTTGAAACATGCGAAGCAACTTATTGTTGAAGGCGTGTCTCCGGAGAAACTCATCGGGCCCTTTCCGTCTGTTGCTGCTCTCTTCGACAAGGACGAATATGAGAGAGCATCCATGATCGGTAAATGGGCAGTTAGATTCATCTACAGTGCTCGACGGAAGGATTATTCGTTTACCTCGATGGCTGCTGTGTGGGTTGCCTGGATCACCATGAGGTGGATGGTTCATCCGACTCCTGAAACCTATGCTGTGAGTATTCCTTTCCACCATGGCTAATTTGCCTATGTCTATGCGGCCTTGGCTTACTACTTGAAAACCAACACCGTCTGACTTATGTTATCTAGGATCTGCCCGAGTGGCTTCGGCCAACCGAGCTCCAAGTCTTTGTGCCGCATATTGACATGCTCGACTGCATCTCGTGGCCCTTCTTCCGAGATTACTATATTCAACACCCAGAAAGGCAGCGCGGTGACTTGCAGTGGCTTGCGGCTTGTACCTCAGGTGTCAGGGTCTTTTGGGAGGGGACGATTGAGGAGGCATTATGCGTGGACGAAGCTACAGGAACAAGGATATTCACTCCCAAAGCTGAGGTATACTGCCGTTTCTGACTTTCTTTTTCTTATCTCTGACCAATATGTTTAGGCTATCGTTCGAGACTTGCGAAACTGGTCACTTGCAGCGTCGTACCGTGCATTTCTGCCAGGGATTGATGGTAATATACCCATTAGAACTGTAGAGGATTCTGTACCATATGCGTGATCCTGGATGAAGATAGGTGTGTAAAATGTACCATAAGTAAATAGAGGTTAGAGTAGTCACCCCGGTGGACAAGGTATCCACCAATAATAGCATACCGGAAAGGCAGTGTTGCCTGATTGAATCAATAGAGGCATCAAGACGTCTTTGAAACATGCAAAGTACAGTTACGTCCAGTTCATGGAGGTTGTCAAAGGCCTAATATCTAACAACTTAGAGAGGAGGGCCTCGAAGCATCGAAGTTCGGGATAAGGTTGAGGTTCTGCGGGACATGCACCGGCATCTGGCTGACCCCGACTGGTATGACACATCGGCTACTCACTATCTCGCAGATTTTGACACTGCCTCCAGAATGCCTTCTCATCAATACATCCGGGGTATGAGGTCGTTTAGATGGTTACCTGGTTACGTTGGCGGAGGCACCGGAGAATGGGAGGTCGACTGGGGGGCGTCTGACTATTTATAGATAGTTACCTACTCAGCTGACTCTAATCGTGCCAGCAAGCTTCTCTTCAGATTCGTCTCTATCTCCAAAGTCAAACGCTTCATGCGCACACTCATGTGTTTCCGCATTCGCATTCGCTTTCATAGATCATGTGTAAACCTTGCGACGGTCTGATGGGGTGTTAGCATAGCGATACACCCGGACGTGCCGACTAGGTAGCTACTGGTATTCAATTTATTTCATGAAGAGCTCTGAGTTGGGCATAGCTGCAAATGATCGCCTTGCCGTCCGCAGTGTAGGGATGATGCCTCTCGGGCTGGAATACTGAAGATATGGCATGGCCAGCGCGGTGATTTTGCTCATGAACAGAAATTGTTGAGTACCTTTCACGTGACAAGCCACAACGGCGTGATTGGTTTAGTGGTAAAATTCTCCGTTGCCATTCGAGTAACGTCGGGGAGCCCTGGGTTCGATTCCCAGATCACGCATTCTTTTTGGCGTCCCTTACAGATGTCATCTCTTTTTATTCTCATCTTCTTTCATTTTTGCACGTTTGCCTGGCGTCGGAGCGTTGTGGATGCGGTGGTAGTTGAGTGTTTGTCCACTGACAACTTGGTAAAAGTGTGTCGTGGAGCCGAGGATGGAAGGAGCATAGGGACATGAGGCGATCCACCTGCCAGCATCTATCGGCCGAAAACACCTTCCGTGTAGCTGAGGAATGCACCTGAAACCAGCCCTACCCGCTTTGCCCCGTTGACCCGAGTGATTAAATGGAAGGGGCATGGCAATGCCAGATTCAGGCGACACAAGTGGAGGGTTCAGCGCCAGTGTCAGAGACTCCGAGCTTGACGGCTCCTCTGAGCACTCTGCACCTCACTTTTCTTAGTCCTATACTAGTAAGATGAGAGTGACAAGAGCGAAGCAACTGACACTCTCGTAGCTGGAGCGCCTGTAAGCCCGGCGGTCGTCCTCAAATCCGTTGTCACCGCCCGCCGTGCACTTGGGGACCTGCATCGGAGAAGAGAGGGTGCAGATAAGCGAGTTGAACTGTCAGATAAGCGGTTCAATCTATCACAAGACCGTTGTTGGAACCCTTGTCTAGACCGCCATTGTTAGTTGTGTGGAAACGTCCCGACAGACGGTAACGAGCGTCGAGACTAGCACGACGCCAGCGACGGGACGAGATTCTCGCTAGCATGCAAGTCAGCTCGCGCGATGGATGGGAATCACGGGGCCGAAATGGAGATTTGAACTTGATTATACTTAATATGTCCTTGCGCTATCACAATAGAGACGGGCTGCGCTTATCTGATTCTCGTCGACGCTCACGTGGTGGTGTTTTCAAGAGCTAGCAGAGATCTGCCACCACACGTTTCTGTAGACACCACCAATTCATCCCACATTATTCCGAATCTTTTAGGTGAGTCATGTTGACTAACACTAGTTCCCTGATTCGGCCGATTTCTTGTTTACTCTATCAACAAGTACCTGTCACAGCAAGCGTCCCACTCTGCCTTGGAAAAGTCAATGACCAGATGCCGTTTTTCCAGATTCCTTGACGAGTAGACACTGCGCCATGAAACAAGGCCTCCGACTTTTCGAAACAGGAATTACGTCGTGGGCGAAGAACGCAAACATGGCGTCAACATCGAGCGCCTCAAGATAACTGCTGCGCCTTGGCTCTTAGCTCGATACTGTAAGGTCACGGGTCAAAGACGACAGCAGCCCAACAACCACACACGCCCCTCCATTGATCAACAATTTGATCCGAAAGAAGAACCACAGACCGCTCCGCCGTGGGGTTTTCTTTTTTCTGCTTCTACCCCTCCCTTTACCCAGGATCTCGGAAACGGTGCAAGATTTCGATGCGGGAGATGAGCGGCGCTGTCAAAGATTGGTGATGTCATCGCCAAGGGGGCCCGGCGGGTAGTCCGACTCCGGACCTGACTCGAAAACAGGTATTTTTTTCCTTGTCTTATCAACAACACAACGTTCTTTTGTCTTCTTGACGATCTGTTCCCCGCCCCCGTTCCGCAATGACAGAAACACTTTGACAAGGCGGATAGAAAGTGGGACCTCGGTCTCTTCGGGAGGATTTTTTTTCTAGCCATGATGAGCATACATGTCGGTGGTGACGTCGTTGGAAGGCAAAAAAGCTTGCCCTGAATCCAGGCTCCGAGCATGCGGGTAGCCAACGAAAACAAGGCGGAGCTCTAAAGTTTTTGTTGTCGCCGTGCTCTGGCGTATCGGCGTATTCTTGATCGGTTGTCCTGGCTTGCAGAACCTCGCTTGATTAGCAAATGAATTGTCCGACAGATGCAAACCCCGGCAGTTTTCTGTTTGTTTAGTGATGAGCAAGCGTCGGCTCGGCTAACTCTTCTGCATGGCCGGGCCAAGGGTGAAATTTTCCCCAGGATTCCTGCTGTACTGTGCGGGCCTTGGGGGAGGAGCAGGATGTCTCATGCCGAGAGTCGCCCGGGCGGGACGCCGGATACGGAAGCCCATATGCCGGGCCGAGGCCGGAGCGGGGGAGGGAGGAGGGCCAGGCAAACGGCGGCGCCTTGGCAAAACCGCGGGGTCACCTTCTGGCGATAGAGTCATTGCAGCGTGGGAATTGCGCAAAAGATCGGTTACCCCGTGTGCAAGAATGAGTCAAGAAATGTTCTAGTCGGTGAGAGTCAGGGACACACACAGCGCCACGGGGGCCATCCCAAGAACATGGCGGTGTCAAGTTTTCTAGTTTCAATCTTGACACCTTTTCCGTGGCTTGAAAGAGGAAAGGGGGTGAAGCCAAGGCTTGGTGGGCAAGCCGATAAGATTTTCCCACACTGTACGAAACCAAGGTTAAACCCCATGACTCGAAGCTTGCTCAGTGGCGGCGGGTTCTTTTAAGAAACACGGACGAGAAAAATTCTAAAAACCTCCCGAGGAGGGGAGATCCCGCGAATGGGAGCGAGTCAAGCCGACGGATGGCTTGGGGGTTGGAGTAAAAAAAGACTTTTGACAAGCTGGAAGATGCCGATACGGGATCGCAACCCAAGCACGGTCGAGGCTTGATTTTGCTCGTCTGCCGCCTTGGCTTGGTTTGAGAGCTTTCGATAGACTCCAACGGCTGAAGGCCCAGGCTCTTGGACTATTGGGGAGCTGAGCTTGATCTATTACGACTAGAGAAGGGCTGAAAAATGCAATGCAAGGCCGGGACTCCGGGGCGCGGAGGCAGTAGCTGCTGAAGAATGGCGGCTCCGGGATTTGCAGAGAGCCCGCAGGGGGAGGCTGAACAGGGATGCTGAGCCCTGCTGCAAGGCGTCAGAGAAGAGCCTGGTCGGCGGAGATCAAGGGTATCACACACACGCGCGGGAGGCTGACCCCAGATTTCTGAAGCTATATCCTCGGCATCTCTTTCGCGTCAACAGCGACGCCATGGCCAGCGCAAGAGTGTAATGAAAACGCCCGTGATGAAAGTCTTTCTTCATCGATCAGATCATTATTTTCTACATTACCGCGATATCCCCCAATCCCCTTTGTCGATCCAAATCGCCGTTGCAACCGCCCGTCCCCTCGTGGCGCGTAGCTCTGTGATTCCCCCGCTCCATGAACCCCCATTCATGCCATGCCAACATGTGACGGTGGATGAACCCCAGCTTTTTTGACGCTCCCCCCTCTCACAGAAACAGGATCGCTCCCCAGATGCGGCACATGCGCTTCAATCATGGGGTTGGCGAGCTAAGGCAGTGTCTCAGGTTTCCCAGATTGCCTTTTGCTCTGCTGCAGGTGATCTAGAGGGCCCAGCATTCAGCCTCCTCGATATCCATACCTCATGATAGCAAAGCCGTCGTCTGCCATGGGGAGTACAATGCAGTTACTGGTCTGTACGAGGCTCACAGCTCTAGGTTTCAGGGTCTGGAGCTCTGCAAGGTCGCGGCGCACGGGGTGCCCATCTTCCCCATTCCTCTGAGGGGGAGGAGGGAGGGGAGACCTGTAAATGGATGTATCGCGTCAAGGGCCCGTCAGCTGTCGCGTTCTAGGTCGGTCTGTCTGTCGGACGCGGCACCTTTATCGTCAGCAGCTCGGGGTAGTAACAGTCAGCAGATTGCTACACTTGGAGTTCCCATCGTCAGCTTGCATTGTTCATTTTTAGGCATCGACGATTTTACTCGGGTTGAAACTGCTGCGTTTGCACATGTGCTCTCTGCTTGACTCTGGTCGCCCAGCTTGATAGTGTGTCGCGCGTGGGATGAGCATGGGGGATGTGCTATCTAACCACACTCCCTCACTCTCCCTTTCACCTTTCACTCGTGGGCCCCCTGTCAGAAGCACTGCGAGAATGCCTGCTCCCCCGCAATCAGGCCCGTCGCGAGTGCGTCGCTGCTGTGGTGGCGGCGGATCCCGAGATTGCCTGCTGGCCTCTCCAATATCGTTGACGGCCTTTGTGTTTGCCTGGATGAGCATCAACCGAGCCGGGTTGTGATGCGAGTTGCCTTGTTCAGCCAGGCTGAGGCCTGCCTCCGTTACACGTATGTAGGTATTATCTGGCCTGGTCGCAGCAGGCAATAGTTGCTCCCACAGGGCTGGCTGAGCCCCCAGTAGGCAGCTGCATCCTTTTTTCAACCATCTAGGGCATTGACAGAGATGATCTTTGTGCACGCACAGTGTCGCAATTGAGTCGTTTCAACTCATGCCCACGATATCACCCATCCAGATTAGATGGTAGAGTCTCGGTCAAAACAGCGCTAGAATGACAGAAGCAGCAATTAAAATCGTACCATCGACTCATTGCTCCGGCGCGGTCGTTTCGGTCAGGGCCCGAGCTTGCGACGATAACGAATAAGGCCAGCCTCACTTTGTTGAAGCGTAGAAAAAAAAACGAGACTCGTCGGTCGCTTCCACGGTAGCATTGCGATGGATCGGATCAGTTCACCGAGCCGTCTGGACTCTTGGGAGCTGGCTCCACCGTGGCCGCACACCCCTCAGCCCAGCCAGAGACAGACACATCATCAATGAACTGTCAGAATATGTACACTTTTTGGCGAGTCGATTGCGAATTGAGGCACAGAATCCCCTCAGCCGAGTCTAGTGAGTGCGTTTTGGCGATGGCTATGCCAAGTCGGGATCGGCCTTGTCTTACCTGAAGCTATTGATACGAATGCGAGTGAGATTGAATTCAAACCAACAGCTCGTATCATCGGCGACCATGAATGCATATTTTGTGTGCTGCGCTTCAAAATAAGAAGCCGGCCAGAAAAGAGTCCGGCCGAAACGAGTGAGATGTAGTTACTCGAGTAGGCACTGATCCTCATGCTTCCGCTCTTCCCCAAATGAACGAGAAGGAAAAGTAAGGAAAGGGAAAAAACTCAGCAGTCCCCCATTGGTATTCATCCAGTCGCAAGCCAGGCCGTCCATCCATCTCGACTCGACGACTCCAACGGGGCGGGTTCAACACCCCAACCCGGCCCTCGGATTTCGGTTGGTGTGGTGTGCGAGAATGAGTCTCAACAACAACAAATGGCCCTTTCTTCCCGGTATATCCCTCATCCTTATTCAGACTTTTTTCGTCGTCGAAGCCGATATTCGGCTTTGGGGATGCCATCACGTACTGCCGAACAGGGCCACGGGCCATGAATCAGCCATCGGTGGCCCCGAAAGACAATCAGAGATAAGGTAAGATGCTACCCAGGTCCGGGCTACGGGGCATTCTTTGCAGGCCTCGCCCATCCCCGCACAAAAAGCCTTCCGTCTGTTTATTGTCAAACGGAGAGCCTGGGCTTTTTTGGGCTGTTTGAACCACATGGGACGAGAGGGCCTGAGGCGCCGTGGTCCTTCGGACGAGAGCTGTGCTACGGGCACGCCCCTTTGTGCTTCACCGTGCGGATGTTGGATGGGCCGCTGGGCCGCTCCGGGACGGGTTGCCTTGTTCAGCAGCCGCGTCGTCGATTGCCACTGTGGATTGCTGCATCTCTGACAGGCACTGTGCCGCTGGGAGCCCGCCAGACGGTACAGTGTGAGCTTGGACACGCCCCCCTGCCCCTATCGCCCAGGGCTGGGGCCGCCACTCCCCCCTGGAAAACCCGCCACCCTCCACTTCCAGCGACCGACCTGAGGCTCCATCCATCCACTCCATCCCCACTTTGGGGCCACAGGGCATTCAGGGAGCCCTTCATATTTCCATGTCCCATCCCCCCCGAATCCCTTTTCCCCAGCTTTTCTTCTCTTCATCTTGATATCTTGCTCTGCTCTACACATCACGAGGCCCTCACCCAACCTGTTCTCCGTGATTCTCACTCAGCGTTGCTTTTCTGTTCACGAGCTGGAGCTCCCTTGACCATTGCTTGACGCAACCACAACTGTATCACCCGCCACAAGGTACATTTCATAAAGGCCACACTACTCCTTTGTTTATCTGGGCGTCCATTCCATCCGGCCCCAAACAAAGAACTTTGCACAACCACAACAAACAATAAACAACAACATATAACCCGATACATAAAGCCAGCCAAGCGCAGGTCGCAATCACTACAGAATTTTCTGCGATCAACATTTTCACCGCCCGACTCTCCACACAAACATCACCATGGCTCCCTCAAGCGAAACAGCTTCTTACTACTACTACCTCCCCAACCTCCAGGCCCTGGACCCCTCAGCCCGCGAAGTCGACGCCTCCGCCTACACCTGGGTCCAACCGACAATCATCGAGGATGAGGATCTCACCTTTGGCGGCAAGGCCCTGAGCACCTGGTATGAGGAGGAACGTCGCCGTCTCAGCAGCGGCAGTGACGAGGAGGAGCGCCGCGGACGCGAGCGCGTGAGGAGAAACTACTCGCGATCCAGCAAGTCGCACAAGAAGTAAGCGGCTGCATCGCGATTGATCAAGAGCAAGGAATTCAGCAAGGACCTGGCGGCGGATACATCTCGACATTATGATACCCCTTTAGACATCCTCAACCGACACGCGACATCAACCGCCCCAAGGATCCTGCTCCACATCTCATCATCCTTATCTCTACGGATCACTCTATGCCTGCCATGGCATCCATCTACCTCTACCTCAAACCTCACCCATCACATCTCGTCGCATCACCCTCAGCATCACACGAAACGACTATAGACTCAGACATCATGACCGCCCATCAGCCACGCATCGCTCTACATCGGCCTCTCCCAACCATGAAACACACCTGTACAACTGCTTTCGCTCACCCTCCAACCACCTCTTTCTCTTTGGCCTCTGCTTCTACAGATTAGCATCAGCATCGGGCTCCGGGCACCATTATCACGGCAAGCGCATTTAGACTTGGGAGACACAATCTCACAACTCCATGGATTCAAGAAATCCCCCCTCCTCCGCAGCGGGAAGCATGGAAATCACGGTCGCACATCTTTTCAGGCGTTGTATTTTTTTGCTTTATTACATTCTGTCTTGCATTCGGGATACCCCCACGTGGTTGGATATGTTTTTTACTCTAAACCATTGTTGGTTTTTGATACCAGGGCTGGCTTGGGCCGCCTGGCTGTGTGTACTTGGGATGGGGCGATGGCAAAGCGAGCGAACCTGGGCTGGATACAAGACTCACCCTTCATCCTCTCATTACGGCAGATGAGAGAGTGGTGACGATGCGAGATGAGATAGGGCGATGATCTGAGCCTCAAGAGGTAGCTCTCATACTGAATGGCAGAAATACCATAAGTTAACCTACGAAAAACGTCATTGCATTCGCCTGTGCCTTGTGTCTTGCCCGGATATGTTGAAAACCGGCGCTCTCGGACGCCACAGTAATCCTTTACGACCTGATCAACAGTGGCTCGTGTAAGCTGCGCGACAAATAGAGACTGGATCGCCATGCACTGCGACAAGGCTGTCAAGAAAAGGGCTGAGCTGCATGAGTAAGCTCAAGCTCGCAATACGCGTCTTACTCTTACACACCTCGTTCCTACACAACTACACAACGTTGCAGCAGCTATTCTTACCGCAGAGAGGCCGCTTCGCCATATCACGCCGCCCGTGGCAGATGATCCACCTGTGAGGTCATCCACGCCCCCCTTACCACAATCATGCCACTACCACGTGTAGGAGCGGTTCGCAAACTCAGGGACAGTGCTTTTCCCTGAAGATTGGGCTGAAATACCCATGATCCGCCCAAGATGCTGATGTGGCTTTGCGAAATCCCGATGACGTCGAGTATTCCTTCCGAGGCAGCAGCTTTAAACTTGCTTTTCCAACGTTGGACAAAGACAGCTTAGCGGTCGATCATATCGCCAGGGGCGTTTTCTCATGTAAGCAGAGGCGAGTATGTAAGCAAAAGGCCTGCGGAAATAAAACAAATGCATCACCCTTATCGCCCTTTTGTAAAGGATGGCAAGCGGAAGCTCCGACTTTTCGCCCGTTTGCCACATGGAGCAAAAAGACGTGATTCCAAATGTTACTCTCCCGCTCCCCAATGTCTCAGTGCAAATGTCATCGAACCCTGCGGATCCCGCCCGGGACGTGCTGAGCCGTTCGGACCCGGCATCCGCGGCATCTGTTTCGTTTTGACGTGCGTAGGGTACTGGAGTGTAGGCTGATGTGCGGGTCATCAGGCCAGGACATGGGGGCAAGCTCTCCCCAGAGAAGGGGGGTGGCGTGGGGGTTTTTAGATCAGGTCACCGATCGTGAGAGGCTCAAAAGTGTTGTGTTTATGGGTTCAGGTTATTGTGATGCCATTTTGAGGCTGGTTGTTGGCGTTGGGCGTTATCGTGAGATGGTTGATCCTGCACGCCACTTTGCAGAGGTGTTACGTCGGGGCTAGTTGTGTGCTCCGCGAACTCACTCATGCACGATGAATGTGAGTTATGAGAGTCGTACATTATATAAATGAGAAACATTGTTTAGAAGACATTTTACACCTAGGACAGTGGTTTCTTAAATATTTAGTTGGCTTATTGATGTACGGTCGGTAGCACCCGTGTGATGGAGATCTATGATCAAGTCCTCAAGGCAAAAATCATCAACCTACCTCTCTGGCTCGGGATCCACGACTTACACGAATAGAATCACATTAACCATGTATACGAGTAACAGAGGTGTAATACTCCGAAAATCTTCTCGTAATGGAGAGACTCAAGTCATTTAGATCCGACACTAGGTACATCGAGAACTCATGTATCAGTAGTCTGTGTCCAGACATACGAAGTCCAAGTTGAGCTGGATTCATTTGCTTGCGATACATTAGGAATTGGCGTTCACAAGTTGCTAACAATATTAGACAGCCAATCAAGGTGCTAGCCCGGGACATGGGCGAAACACTACTGCGCTGCTCATCACCGCACCGATGAGGATTGTGCCGTCTAATGAGGCAGTGTGTAAAAAGTGAGGCAGTGTCTAAAAATCGAGGCTATATCACTTTTCACTGCAAATTTAACTCTTCTCGTGGAGATCTCAGAAGTTTTGGGTACGGGCTCCGGGATTCCGGACCGCCATCCTGTCTTCACTGCAAATTTAACTCCCCTCGAGGAGCCATTAGAAGTCCCTATATGCGTGCTCTAGAAATTCATTTCGTGCTTATTCATGTAAGTGTTGCAATAGAGAACCAAGCTATCATTTCAACACATAGCTCATACACGTGAACATCTACGCGAACATGTGCGTGGTAATTGAAGCCTCTCATAGGCTGTTGCGTGCTAGACGGCTACTTATGCCTGCCATAGGAAACAGCGCCATTGCGAATTACTTCTGGATTATAGAGGCTGACAAGAAGCCCCAGAGCAATTGTGAGGACTACACCTCCATCGGTAAACCGACCGGTCAGGGCAGCGATGAGACGGCGACGGAGGATGGAAGTGAAGTAGTATTAGAGAGAACAGGTATTTACGATATCACTGGGACTAGTTAGTGTTAGAACGTGACGCGAATCTCAGAACCAATCCTAGACCTTTACCAGACTAATGTTGCGACAGTGATTTTACCGATAGTCCTGTAACAGCACTTTGATCGACTACCTAATTGCGAACCACCTGACCGGCTCGCATAGGGCAACAAATAAAATTGCAGGAAGATGAACGCCTCGTCGCGGGTGTCAGCAAAATGGCACGCCGGAGAGTTGGCGAGCTATATGACCACCTTCCAAATGCCGAGGTCGACGGGACTAGCGATAACCTACTTATGTGCCGGGTGGTCGGTCTTAAATGCTATGGGAAGATACTCGATGACAACTGGAGTCTGAAAAGACACCTGAATACCAAGCCCCATGTGGTAAGTCTACTATCTCTTCTCGCGTAATCCTTACCTGTGAGTTATTTTAAGACTCTAGTCCTAATAGTTTACTCTCCTTAAGCTAATTACTCTTATAGCTTAGGCACTCTTAAAAAAGCCTTAGAGAATATTAAGCTACAGCTTTATACAGCTTTAAGTAATATAGACAGTAATGTTAGGTTCTAATATTAGTACCCGATGAAGAACACCTGAGTTCAGCTCATTGCATCTGCCATCCCCATCAGTTCAGCCACCGCGTCCGACGACCCGCAGTCAACGCAACATGGTTTAGCACTGGACGACAGACACTCCTCACTTCCTTTGTCCATCGTCCCGTCACCTGCTCCATTACGGCTCAGTCAGTCAGCCACGAGCTCTCGTTGACTGCTTCAAAGACAAAGAGAAGACGACTTCGTTGAATGGGATTAGCAGGAGTTACTGATGGGTGGCGTCATATAGATTTCCTGGGGGGCGGTTTGTCCATTTGTTTAATGTCGCAGGATGGTCTCATTAATCTTGAGGTCTAGCATGTACAACTAACGTCTGATCTGCTTCGTCGTAAATCACACCATACACAGGTAGTCATTAACTACGTGGTTGTGCACACATGCTATGAGTCCCTTTGACATTCATACAATACGGGCTTGTAAGGTTGTTTCTATTCTTTTAATCCCAGTATGTTATGATGAATCAGTAAAATTTATGATGAGAGACACCCTAATCCTTTCCCCCATCAAAAATTGAACGTCTGCGTCCCACCGGTCGAGACGATGCCCGTCACAATCTTACTCCCTGTCACTTCATCGTGAAAGATGGGCCCATGGGAGATAGGATCTTGCCTACTGGAGGGCTTGTCCGTTCGTGGATACTTCTCCACGATCGCCTTGGCGACGCACGCGGCTGTTGCAGCTGCAAAGTCTTGCCAGTCTTTGTTCTTGTGGCTATCGGCGTAATCACAGACGCCTTTGACGATGATGCAGGGGACTTCATCCCAAACCCCGGCACCTTCCATCTCGAATGCGATCAAATCGTGCTCTGCCGCGATCCTATCGCGGTCTTCTCCGGATTTGAGCACCGTGTCTCCCGACCCGATCCGACCGATAAAGATGTACGGACATTGGGCCTCTTTTGCTCCTATTCTCTCAAGCCTCCGCTTTTCCTCAATTCGGTCCCGTAGAACGAGGAGCTGCCTATCGCAGCCAAGTTGACGGCAAGAGAGCCTGCGGGAGGCATCGCAAACGCCATCCGATTCGACATCACAAACCCCACAGAGCTGTGCTGCGTGATGCTTGTGGCGGTAAGAGGCCGTGAATAGGTGGTCGTTATCTGACCCAAGATACTGATAGTTCCTTCGTGCCGCCTGGCGCCTTCCTAGGGCACGGCCTTGAAGAGTCTCCAGATGAAAGGCTGTTCGATCCTCTAGCTGTTCTCGTGCGCGGTCCGTCTCTAGACTGGTAAGAAAGTTGCGGATATTCTTGGTCGGCCCATTGAGAGTGTCCTTGGTCTCAAATGCATCTGGATAACGTCTGCCCAGATCGTATTGAACAACAGTGTTGCTAATAATCACGTCGCCAACAAGTATTTCCTTGCCGTTGAGGTTGGGAACGCCACCGCAGATGCCAGTTACCAGAGCCATTTCTATGTTTGGATAACTGGAGCGAAGACTTGCGGTTGTGCTTGCAGCACTGGCTTTCCCTATGCCTGATAGCAGGACGAGAACGACATTGAACTCCCCGATTCGGCCAGTTGTGTATATGTTTTGGTCTCCAATAGCTCTGCCGTATTGCGTGTCGTCCCAAAAGTCATCCAAAACCAGGGCCACGGCGTTGTATTCCCGGGCTAAAGCACAGACGATGGCGATTTCGAAGTCATCACGACCACCTGGTGGCCTGGCCATGGTATTCGATCTTGAGGGTCTACGGCATCATGCGTAAGACTTGGGAGCGGATGTAACTGCCATCAGGCTGAGCTGAAAATTGGTTGGATCTGGGCGGACCAGCATGCAGGCCCCTCACGTGGGTGTGCATTCTTCTTGGGCACAGCCTGATCTGCCTTGCCGTGTATTCTCTCGACCTTCTTCAACCTCTGTCGATCTTCTGCCAACGGCCCAGTATCACAACATCGCAGGAACTGGCAACTTGGCCATGACGCAATGAACGGTCCAACGTTTCCGGGCCCAGTCCAAGGAAGCAATGTCTTGACCGGCATTAATGCCTCTGGAAACGCCCAGCAAACTATCAACTTCCACAACCCGTCGGCTCCGAGGCCATGCCACGTCATTGCGTACGAGCGCAATGAAGACTTTATCCCTCGCCCGGACATTGTCGCGAGGCTGGAATCATTATTGCCGATAAACTCTGATGAATACCACAGTGCTGCTCTATGGGGTCTTGGGGGATCGGGGTAGGTTGAAGCCGATTGATCACCAGGCATGGCCATGGCTCAGTTTGTCTAGGAAAACCCAGATCGCTCTCGCATACGCCTACAATCGATGCCGCAATAGTCCCTGCTCGGTATTTTGGGTCCATGCAGATAACGAGGCGACCTTTTCGCAAGGCTATACAACGATTGCTGGAGTGCTGGGCCTGAATCAAGATGAAGATGGACATAAGCTGCTCAAGAACGTACGCCATGGAATCGAATCGCTGGGGAGATGGCTACTGGTCGTCGATAACGCCGATGACCTGACGCTGTTCGGCGCGGGACCAGCAACCAACAAACGAAAAGGCTTCATGGAGTACATCCCCAAGGGTCCGAACGGCACTGTTTTGTGGACAAGCCGCGATGAAAAGATCTCAGGGAGTCTTGTGGGGTCGCGCAGAGGCATTTCGGTCGCCAAAATGACGCTGGAAGAGTCGAAGATGCTGCTCGAGACGTGGATGGCTCGGCCGATCAAGCAACACGAGACAGAAGATGCGGAATGTCTCCTTCGAGAGCTTCAATGGCTCCCGCTGGCTATTTCGCAAGCGGGAGCGTATATGCGGCGAACTGACACATCGATAAGCGAGTACCTGTCACGTCTCAAGGAGGAAAAGGGCCACTCCCGGGTCCTGAAAGAAACCGTATTCGATAGGCATCGATGGAAAGACGCCCCGAATAGTATTCTGGAAACGTGGAGTATCTCCATACGTCGCCTCAAGGAAGAAAATGAGATATCATACGCCATCCTCCATATTCTTGCGTACGTCGACAACCAGAACATTCCATGGGATTTACTTGAAGCGGCCGCCGAGTTCGGGGGCAAGAAACGACCTTACGGAATACCCTATAATGTGAGAGAGGCAGTTGGACGACTCAAAGATTTCTCCTTCTTAACTGAGCATCAAACCGAAAGTCACGAGCAGAGATTTGAGTTGCACAAGCTCGTCCAGGACGCCGCTCGATACAACCTTGGTTTCAGAAGCCTTCGGAAGAAAGAAAAAGAGAGATTGGTCCTACAGAGTGCGGCAACCCGGTCTCGGCATAAGCGCCTGCTCAGGTCCATTACAGGCACGCATAAGCCAGTAGGGAAAGATGCCGTCAAGAAGGTAGTCAGAGACCAGGCTTTTTTTGCCGCAGCTGCACTCCAAATCATCGACAACCTTCTCAATGAAAAGGAGAGACTGGGCTACAAGGAGTCGTGGGCGGACTGTGAGCGCTTACTGGCACATGGGTTGCGAGTCTGTGAGTGGGCCAAAATGTGTGATAGGGAACTATCGGCAGCTAGACTCCTTGAGCGAGTTGCCCATTATCTTTACTGGAGTAGAAGATATCGAGAATGCCAGCTCGCGAAGGATCATCAGCTGCGCCTACTGAACAAGGTTCTCGGCCAAAAGCATTGCAAGTCAATCAAGGCGCTTTGTGGCCTTGGGTGGGCATATCTCAACCAAGGTCAATTTGCCCAGGCCGAGAAGCTGGGCATTACCGCTGCCAAGCTCGCCCAGGAAGAGCTTGGTGAGAGACACAAGCTTACTTTTGAATGCAAGCGACTGCTCATAGTCTCCGCCCGAAAACAAGGACGCTTGACCGAAGCGGAGCGGTTGACCACCGAGACGCTGGACCAGGCACGGCAGTTTATGGATGAGAGCGACCCGAGGATTATCCACTGTCTGGGTGATCTGGCAAACATCTACGCCGACCAAGGAGAGCTTGACAAGGCCCGTGAACTCCTGTCTCGGGTGTACGAGCTGCTTCGTGGGTCACTTGGAGACGCGAGTCGCAGCACACACAGGGCTCTGTATGATCTGGGTCGCCTACACTATATGCAAAAATGGTTTGACGGTGCTGAAACAATATTCACTGAGCTGTTGGAGCTCCAGCGTAAATCACTCGGCGAAGAGCATCCCGACACCACCCACACGTTGTACTGGAGAGCTAAGATATGGAGATGCCTCGGCCAAACCCAGAAAGCTCAGGATACGATGGAAAAATACTTGAGAATAATCCGAAAGGTGTTGGGAGCTGGTCATAAGGACACGACTTTTACTTCTGGATGCCTCGAGGCGTGGGCAAACGAGGATCAAGCCAGAGACTTGAGGCAGGAGGGGCGGCATAGTGATGCCGTGAACCTCATGCAAAAGAGTTTACAGTGGCGACGCAAGATCCTGGGGCCAGGTGACGTTTCTACAAAACTTATTGATGAGACGCTCAAGGCTTGGGATTTGGAAGATAGGGAATCGCGCGGTGACTTGGCTGAGGGCAAGAGGGTGATTGTGCACGTTGATCTTTGACTACTATTAGGCCAAGGGCTTAAAGATACTATCATAAAAGAAAGTAGAGTCTTAGCTCCTATATAGTACTAATATTTTAGGAACTATGCCTAAGCTTAGCTTTACTATGGCATAAGGATTTACCTCGCATTCCCGTGTTTTCTAACGATGACCAGGGGGGATAAGTGAGGGGATCCGCATGTCCAGGGTCTCGCCCGCGGGGTGGCATCTACCGTCAAGCCTCAGCGGCAATGGGCAGCGCTTCCGCGAGACAGCGGAATCTAACGACGCCTTCGAATCGAATCTGCCTCGGCGGGCTTCCTGAAAGAGCAAGATGCGTATCAATAGCGCGCCACGAAACTGACCATGCTGCAACCTCATTGGTTGCGAGTTTGCGGCTGAGGACCCCTGTCACCCCAAGCTGCATGCCGGTTGGGGAGTTGAAGGAAAAGAACGAGGCATTCTTTCGTACAGTTCTGGTGCTTTGGGCCCCTAGCTGTATTCTTTCAGCTTGCCGCCGCCACGTCAAGGTCCTGAGACCCCTTCTGCAGGGCGTCTCGCAGGCCAGAGGTCTCTTAAATAGGCGCCAAGGCCAGATTTATTGATGTGCAACTTGGCATCTCTTGTCCGTCCCACAGCTTCTGGTCCGTGTAAGTCGAAGCGCGATGGCTTCTCCATTGCCGATGCAGCAACCGGCTGCCAGTCCACTATCACCACAGCCCGTTGCTCGCAAAGCCGTCGCCAGGAAAGCAGTCGGTCAACCATCCTCTCCGCATCCAACTTCTCTAGCTTTAAGGCCGGCTTCGTCGACTTTTCACCAGCAGCAACCTGTGAATGCCCCGCCAAACCACGTCCCCGCGCACCATCAGCAGCATCCTCGGATTCAACACCAGCCTCAGCAGCAGAATGTCCACCAACAGCCGACTCAATACTATCACCAGGCGCAACAAGGCCAACATGGGCATCTTGCGCAGCAGCAGCATGTTCCCCAGGCCCAGCCAGGAGGCCAGCCGGTTTACCAAGTGAACCACCCGCATTGTCCTCAGCAACCGCCGCAGCATCAAGGATCAGTTCACTATCCACAGCAGCAACCAGTGCACCAACCACAACCGCAACCGCAACAGCAGCCTCAGCAACAACCTTACCCACACCAACAACAACAGTCGCACCCTCAGCAGCAGCCTCACCAACAGCCTTACCCACAGCAATACCAGCAACCGAACCATCAATCACAACCCCAACCGCAGCCTTATCCGCAAGCTCATCAACAAGTACCTCATCACCAACAGCCTGTCCACCAGCAGCCAGTGCAGCATCAGCAGCAACCACCGCAACACCATCAACATCAACCCTCGGTCTCAACGGGCTCCCCAACTCCAATCCCTCCCAACCAGCCTCCTCAGGCTGCGCATCATCATGAACAGCAGCTACCCGTCTCAGCGACAGCTCCAACCCCGCCGAACCAACACCAGCAGCCGACACCACAAACTCAGCCGTTGACGAACGATAACAGCAGCATTCACTCGTTCACAGCGGATCATGGTAGACCTCCGAGTGTCAGTAGTACTAGCGCCGGTTTCCCTACGCCTGCTACGACCGTTGCTTCGCCTCACTCGCTGGCGAGTCCCTTATGGGAACATGCTGCAGTCCCTCCAGCGACACAACCCACGCCTCAGCCAGCATCTCAGCCAGTGCCTCAACCAGCGCCCATTGCGAATGTGAGACCGGCATCTACTGTCTTCAACGGACCAGCTTCACAGATATGCAACCATTGCCGGAAAGGTGAGCAAAATGACAGACAAAGCAGCTGGTGTAGTTACTGATAATGTGCAGCGATTCCGGCCAATGTATCCATCTACACCTGTCTCATCTGCAGCACCGCACAAATCACGTCCGTTTTCTGCGTCTGGTGCTTCACGTCAAACACCGTGCCGACGTCGCATGGCCACGACAAGTCCTATTATGTGACCGAGTCCGACCCGCGAGTCCAACCCTCCGCCCCAGACGCCATTACACACATGTGGACAATCCGCAAGAACGTTTCTGGACGTCTCTGGTACACCCACAACTCGACGGGATTGAGAACACACATCAAGCCCACAGCAGCCGCCCTTTCGGGATACTCGGGACTGCCAGCTGGCTGGGAGGAACGCAAGACGCCCGATGGCCGCACCTTTTACTTCAACCGCAAGATGGGCAGCAGTTCGTGGACGAAGCCAGCCAATTCTTTGCCCGATGGGTGGAAAGAACTTAGAAATCCAGACTTGATGCCATTCTACGTCAACGAAAGCCTGGGATTGTCCACATGGGAGAGACCAGGACAGCAGCCACGGCAAAAAGCAGGACAGGGCACCAGAGCTATGACCAGTAGAGCCGTCGTTAGTAGGCGCCCTGTTAGGCCCGGCCAGCCCAACGGCAACCAGAACGCAGCCGATAACATTCTCTCTGCCACGATAAGCGCGGCCAGGCTCACGGGACAGGGCGTCGAGATGGCGAGTCGACAGATGGGCAAGCTCGGCAAGAAGAAGAACTGGAAAAAGATGGGAAGAATGATGTCCCAGGCCAGCGGTTTAACTGGCGGCGGCTCTGACAGCGACGGAGGATACGGCAATAGCGACGACGAAGGGTATGGTTATGAAGGCGGCGACTCGGGCGGCTTCCAAGACCAGTCGCAGCAGGGACAGTTCCAGCAGACCTTTGACTACCAGCAGGCTGCGTACTCTGAGCAGCAGCAGCAGCCATTTATGAGCGAAAGTCAAGCGCAGCCTGTCTTCCAGGAACCCGTTTACGAGCAACAACCGGTCTATGAACAGCAGCTAGTCTACGAGCAACAGCCCATGTATGAACAGCAGCCGGCTTACCAGTATCCCACGCAACAAGAGCAGCCTGTATTTGAGCAGCCACAACAACAGCCGGAGCAGTATGGAAGTCCGGAGCAGGCCTCATACAACACGACTGAGCCTCAACAAGGTCATGAACAACCCCAACAGGGTTACGAACAACCTCAGCAGAGCTATGAACAGCCGCAGCAGGGGTACGAGCAACCACAACAACAGCCAGAAGCCCAGTGTAACCAGGAAGGCCAGCAGCAGCCATATGAACAGCAACCTACAGCTCAGCCGCCAGCAGTGCCACAGCAGCCGATTCAAGAGCCAGTTCCAAACCAGCAGCCTGCTCCATACGATCCTGTCCTTCCACCGGAGCAGAATGGCAGCCTCCCACCTCATGTGCCACAAGAGCCTTACGTGCCACCTCAACAACCAGTCCAGCAGCCCTCGGTTGTCAATCAACAACCCATTGTGACCAACCAAGCGCCCGTTTATCCGGTCCAGCAGCAGTCAATTGTTCATGAGGCAGCTCCTGCGCCTCAAACCCAAGTCACAGTCACTTACCAGCCCTACCAAGCACCGGTGTACGCGTCCGATCAAGGACCTACTTTTATACCCCAAAGCCAAACTCAGCAACCTGTCATTCCACAGTTCATGCCGAATAACCAGCCCGAGATCATCACCAGCGATGCGCCTTTGGTCGAAGTTTACGACGACACGAGCCTCTTTGCCGACAACAGTCAGTTCGTCGTCAGCAACGGTCCACCGATGTCTCAGCAGAGCATTGTCACCAATGAAACTTTTATAGTCAATGATGATAGCCAGAATGAGGGCATTCCGGCTAGTCAAGGCGATTTTGTTGTCGAGGTCACGATTCAACAACAGGCTGAGCCCGTCGAAGTCCCTAGCGAACCTGGCTTCGAGGTTCTTTCGTCTCCAGAACCGCTGGTCATTGGAGAATACCAATCTGTGGAAGCACCAGAGCCACTGTTCGCAACGAGTGTAGCTCAGAGTGACGCTCAGTCTCAAATGAACGCGGACTCAGCAGATCTCATGGCCCTTATCTAGATAGTCAACTGCGTTACGTCTAATGTTTGCATTTTGGAAGCGATTGATGATTACGGAGTTATGGGATTTGCGCAAGTGAAGGAGGACAGTTAAGCAATGAATCATGACATCTAAGATCAAATATACTTCTATCTTAGTCCCACTGGCCTTGAACACAAACCCAGTATTTGACCCATCCATGCTGACGAAGAAACATGGTAGACCTCACGATAACTTCATTCTCGGACCGCGTGGCCTCATCTAAACCGGACTATCCCCGCGACTCAATTTGTTTTTAAAAAGGCTCTGTAGTTCTATCACCTTGTTTGTAGGCGGGCCATCTTCTCCGATCCTCACAGGCTGAGATGATTGCTGCCGCAAATACCAGGATCCAGCCGTGATGAGGGTGACGGGTATCGCAATGACCCAGTAGATCCAGAACTTTTTGGACACGCCCCATTCCCCAGTATTATCGTCAACATTGAAGAAGGACATGCTGAAGACAGCCGAGATGAAGGTTGCCGGTAGAAAGGTCAATGTGGCGAATGCGATCGTCTTCATGGCTGCGCTGTCGGATTGTGTGGCTTGGCCGATCTGCACCGAGACTTTAGAGTCGTACTGCGCAACGGAGTTGAAGGCGAGCTGGATCTCGTTGAGGAGTCGTTCCTTGTTTGAGGATGCGCGACACCGAAGGCTCTGGAGTATGTGCTCGTACCAGAGCAGTCGCTCGCGGACATGTCGAAGACCTGCCCTCTTCCGCCTATCGTCAGGCTCAAACTCTTCTTCGAAAGCCGAGTGATGTTGAATGATGGAGGCAACCGTCTTGACCGAAACATCCAGCGTCTCAGAGACGTGAATCGCGTGTCTGGCGAGATCGTGCAGGTACCTGTACTTGGGCTCGGGCTTTGTAGGAAATATCAACTTTTCCACGTCCCGGATCAGAGTCCTAACCGCCCAGACAGTTTCATCTTGAAGGCTGGCGAGCTTCTCGAGAAGTCTGAGGTGAACCCAGAATGGATCGTGGTGATTATCTTGTTGCGAACCTTCTAGCAGCGATAATTCGTCGGGCAGCGATCCTTTGATGCTTTCTGTGAGCAACATTTGTTTGTCAGAGTGGAAATTGAGGAGAATTGTCTGGTGGGTAGACGCGTCCCATGTCGTAAATACGTTGAACATGTGCCAACGATGGTCCCCAGTCTTCAAGTCTAGTTGTTTGATGAGATAACGCGACCACGACGCTTGATAGAGTCAGCGGTGTGTAATGTTAGGAGTGTAGATGTATCCTAGTACTTACTGACTGCTGTTATTGAGCCTTCTTCATCTCGAAATGTCTCGCTGCCAAAGTAGCCATTCGAGTTTCGGCTGTATCTGGTCCACCAGAGCTCAGGCATCCGGAACTCACGAGTGAAATACCGCCGGCATGACGGGCATTCGCGGACCAAGTCTGCGTTGGCGAAGCTATACCAATCATCAGCATCTTGATTGTAACACAAGAAAAGGCTTCGCACATGACTATGGCATGCGAATCGCCACACGGCACGGCTTGTAGCCTTGGGGGGTTTTGATGGATGGTGATGGGCTGGATCTCATTCTCCAGCCACCGGGATTGACCTGGGGCGGTCGTTAGGGTCCTGTCATAGTTGCAAGATGGTGTGAATCACGCACTCTTATTCCAGAGCTGCACCCTCAGCGGTTTACAGCGTTGCGATGCTTTTGTTGGTGTCGCTGGCATCTTTGCACTTGGTGTTTTGAAAGGTTCAAATCTGGTGTCGGCGCCTAGAATTGTTGCATCAGGCTGTGACCTCGATCGGGCTGAAAGGCAGCGTGGTTGAAACATTACTGCGTCGGCCCTGATTATGAGGGGGATTCTCGTGAAGAGTATTAGGCAATATCTTATACAATGCCTATAAAAGCTTATGATAGATTAAGACGAGCCGTTGGTAATTTTATGAATGTTCTTTTCAATTATTTAGGCATGAGTTTGCTTAAACTTTCCGATCAGTCAGAAAGGCGGCGATTCACCAATGGTGCAGTATTCTTTCACTGGCCTTTGAGGCTGTGAGTGAGGCGGGCCGCATATGTGGCTCTCATTGTAATTCACATCAGGCAACGACACCACCCAACAAAATAAGGCAGCAAATACTCATTGAACGTGGCATTGCAGAGTCTTTTGCTAATCAGCAAGTGCACAATGGTTCCACGGATGTCACGACCCATGAGCAACCCAGATATTTGCCTTTGCGGTGAGGGCGTCCCCACACGAACATGACTCAAAAGAGGTTGTTCAAAGGCGGTGTTTGGAAGACATGGCGGGAGGAAACACCAATCGGGGCGACAACATAGCAAGTTCTGTGGTCAAACATCGGCCTACCCACAAGTTTTCATCGCCTTTTACGTGCATGTGCAGGTAACCAGGTTTACCGGGAGCCACGCGGCAGTGCCGGAGATGATCTGGGGCCGATGCGTTGGCATGTTTGACAGAGGAGACTTCCTGCACGGTCGGGTTTGCTCAATAAACTCTGGTCTTTGAGGCCAAGCGGCTGCTTGATATTGGCAATGGTTACTAATTGATATCCTACATTAAAGAAGCGAATTCGGTTGAGGTCTAACAAATAAGCTTGAACAAGCCAATGGCGGAGCCCAGACTGAGTGGCGCGAATGAGGGCATTCACAATGTCAATGGACCCCAGCAACACTATGGCTTCCGTTCAACTTAACATGAATTTCCTAACTATCTACTATGAACCGAAAGAGTTGGATGCGTATGGTTTCATCTCAGCATAAGATACGGGTGGCCCACCAAGGCTTGCGTTTGTCTCATCCTTCCACCCAGACTATCTGTTTGCTTCCCACTTCTTGGCTTCGACTCAAATTCCCAGGCAAAGATAATTCTTGTGAGGCATATGCCGGCGGGACAGTGCCAAGAAGCGGGTTTCGCATCTGCCGTCTTCCATCCCTCATGCATCAACCCTATCACAGCTTATGGCTTTCGCTCACCCATGCCGCACGTACAACAGGTCTCCATACAAGATCGGGATTCTGCGCAATGCTTCACGAGATCAAACAGTTTCTGAGTGTATTTAATGTGACAAAGCAGCTTGTGAAGAGGCTAATCTTTGCTGCTTAGACGACAATTTCTTCCACGGCATACAGACAACACAATCAGCATCGATTGATCAAAGCGTATGTTGAACAGTGAAATCGATGATATACTCAACTCAGATCGCTGCCTGACGGGCCGGACTTTTGGCTATAAAACCCCCCTCAAGTTCCGCCTCTCTCATTCTTTTTCTTCTCTTCTTCTCATCTCACCATCCACTATCCACACGGTTCATGCATTGTCGATCGCATTTCTCCTCTCTTACCTCTATATTCTATACTTTCCATGGTACGAATCAATACCTGGAACATGATTGCCTAATCCATGGTGTCCTCCGCCTAATCAAATTCTGTGGTGGGCTTTCCGCCTAAAGTTGCTTTCATGTGCTACGGCGCTATATATTGGCATGGAGCATGACCTTGGCCCCGAAGATGATATTGTGCCCATACAGGGATCAATGACCATTTTACTCTCCATTCGTCGCTCGTGCCCTCAAGGCCGGTGCGGCCCGTGAATCGTGGCTGGCCAAACGATGACCTTTGGGAAACTCGTGGCGGGCAAGCTCTTTTAGCATGACTTTGCCTATCTATATCCATGACTTACAACGGAATCCTGCATTACAGAACAGGAATACCATGCGTCGGTGTGAACGAGCATCTCAGGTGTACATACTACGAAAGGCCGAAACGGATGCTCAGCTCCCCGTTCTTTCGCATCGCTCTTCCCATACCAACATCATAAGATGTTCACAACAGCTCAGGAGAGACGGTGCATCCCAGACAAGACAGGCTCAGCATTGATTTGCGTTCGCCAGGTTTAGGAAGATGGTACCTGCTCTTTGCGAAGCTATGACTCGGAGTACCTACCAACATCACACCGTTGGCGAGTGCTGAGGAGAGCACGAACGGTACTCCCCTTCAACGTGTTGCCAAACAAAACAATTCGGAAGTCGATCGTGCGTCGGCGGTCTTTGACTCGACGAAGAAACGGTGCCCAGTTGAAGGACCAAAACTTCAGAAGTTTGACTTGGCTCCCTTGGTAACTTGCCGGCCCTCAAACCAGACCCTTCATCAGCGAAGTGATACTACGACGACATTACAGAGATCGTATATACAACATGGCGATAAGACATGCTCCCACCAGCACTTTAACCTCCAAGAAAATAAAGAGGATCAAGCAAAATAGCACGCAGGCTGTGTCTTCCTTTCCTTGTCATCGCGCAAAGCTGCTCGCTAGAGATGCCGACCAGTCGCGTCAACGAAGATGGGGGTGGGCAATATGATCTGCCGCGACAACAAGCTGCAGACCGTTGAACGAGAACGAGGCTGGACTATATATACCCTGATCGCTGGCAGGCTCAACTCCAACCCAGTGCAGATGAAGTCTTCAGCAAGAATGCCGGCCTTGTCCCCTGCCCGACCACTCTTCTAGAAGGATGGTGAAGCCGATCTATGGTTCGCAAACGCCGCCAGATTCTAGAAACACTGCCGTCTGACCCAGGCAAATATAGTATATATTCCGCACCCATCGACGGCCATGAGATATGGGAAAGGTGCTAATTCCGGGAAGAAGACCCGAGAAACTTCCCAGAGAAGCAAATCGAATGCGTTATTTGCTACGAACCATTGGGAATCTACAAGACAGTCATTGCATTCTTCACGAGCTGGTTTTAGATCGCTATGGTGTGGTCCTGGCTCGTGGTCGTTCTTTTGGCGATATGTGTCCTTACAAGTGCCAGCGGCAACCTTGGTCACTCCCCCGAACTCTGGCTCTTCGGTGAAGACGGCATGTTGCTAAAGGCTTCTGGCCCAAGCTGATGCAACGCATTGACCAAGACCTTGACAGCCTTTTAAGGAAGAGCCCTTACTATATTATATGCTGCGACAGTTGCACAAAGAGACGCCAGATGAACGGGGCGTTCTCGACGAACCGAAGAAAGACCACCACGGCGTTTTATAGGCCCGAGTTCTCGGTTCAAGTTTCGGCGCCTACTTAGCCGCGGAGGAAGCAACCGGGCGAGACGAAACTCCGGAAACCTTTCAGACGCGGGAAAGGCAGCTGTATGAGCTGTCAAAGACGCCTACCGCTGGTTCAAGAACCTATATAATCCAGAGCGTCAGGAAATACTTACCAGGTGTCTCTTTTTGTTGATATATATAACGGGCCAAGCATCAATCTTCAACCGAGCTTGGTTGACTTCTGTGCCTCAAAACGCCATTTGGGCCAATGGAAGACCTCATCAATACTATCGAGAACATCAAGACGGTTAGCCCTCTAGGATGACTGTCAAGGGATTCAGGTCCGACAGCAGCTTGGCATTGTGGCTTGGGAACGATATGGGCCCGGATCCAATCAAGATAGCTGTGCTTAAAGGCACAATGAAGATGGGAGTTGAGTCCTGTCCGATCGCGGCAGATCACAGGAAGTTACGCTGCCTGTTTAAGGAACGAGGGATTGCCGAGGTGAGCTCGCCTCCCCTCGGAAAAAACGGCTGTTCGCACTTGAATCGGCGGACACAAATATATCATTCTCAACAAGGCAACTTCTATAGCGCCCGTTCCCAATCTTGACGCATCAGTCTCGCATTCCTCTGTCACACTTGCCCCGATCCTCTTGCTCTGCGGCGAGGAAGGGCACTATATATAATAGACTGCTGCGCGGAAGGCTTCTCCAATAGGAGAGGGTGGTTTCTGTTCTATCTTGCTAACGCCGCCAAGGAGTCTAGAGATAGACTTGTGCAAATACTGACGCATCCGTCCGTCATTGACCTCTGGCCACCTAGTACATCCTGGGGTTGAAGGAATAGAGAGTAGATATGTTCGACGTTATCCCCCGCATCGAACTTGAGCCGTCTCGAAACCCTCAGCGGTTCGTAATAGCTTATGCTAGCATGGCGCATTGCTCAGCTAGGGATGATTACCTCTATTGTGGTAGTGCTACATCCCTGACTAGCAACACGTGCCTAATGGGCGAAGCCAAGAGGATGGCAGAATCCCTCCTGAAGTTCCTCTTTCTCTGGCGAAAGCCTTCAGGCCATCTGGGTGCGCTGCTATTCTTGCTCGTGCCTTAGACCAGAGGCAATCGTACTGAAAGGTTGGGGATGTCTATGGATAGTCTCATTTTGCTTGTCGACCTAGCACGGGAAGTAAATGATGTGCCGTCGTGACTACTGATCATCCTCTCATCCTACTTCAGCTTCTATCACAAGTAGGCTATATTGCTGTGCGCCCTCCAAAGGTCCCCACGCCGCTCTTGTACAGCCCCGGCCAGTCATCATCATGACGGCTTCCTCACGCCTTCAGGTGTCCTACACCTGCCCGTGAAGCGCCCGCCCGCAATGCGAAGCTCGTTATATACTATATGCAGACATTGACTCTCTCGAGGTGCAATTAGAAGTTGCTGAGATGTCGCAGAGACGGCTCACCAGGTAGCTAAAAACTCGCCCTCTGACCTATATCGAGCTGTAGTCCAAAGGTCGGTGAAGACTCAAGACGAGTTGGAGCAGAGGCTCTTCGCCACCAGCCCGACTCCCCGTTGTCTCGCGCAGGATGAGGTTTGAGCCATGAGCAAATATTCACGGCAAGAGACAACGCATTGCCGCCCGAGAGGCAGACTCCCGGCACTACCTCAGACGGGAGTAGTGACCCGTTCGAGCTATACAATGAGGGCGGAGAAGCCGCAAGTTGCGAGCTCTTTACGATTATTTCGAATACATCAACCGTAAACGCGGTTGGTCGGCCAGGGCTACCAACTCCCCACACTCGCCAAGAGGGCGAACGCGCTCAAGTCCCATGGGTGGTGTGGGGAGAAGGAGATCCCACCAGGCAAGGTCGGAAATCGCAACCCCGGGCAAGAAAACCTGTGCTGGGAGGTGTTGTAACCTCTTGCCGTGGTGCCTTTCCGGTTCCCGTTAAGGAGGCAATAAGATCAAGTTCATCGAGGAATTGAACCATCTTGCTTCCCGCTTGTGTCTCGGCCTCGACTCTCCACCGGCCCCGGTCAGATCCGCGGACCCTTCGCCTGGCGCCCCGGGCCCCCCTCTTTTCGGTGCCACCCGGTTGTGGCTATCATCCATCTATACTTCTAGTGCTTGGTCTAGCAAGCAAGAGCTGTTGCGACTTCTTAAGGTCTCTGCCGAGTGATGGGAGTTTTGCCAGTACAGAAACTGCAAGGGATGCTCGTCGCCTTCATTCTCTGCGGGCTCTTGGGTCCGGATAAGCGTTATATTTCGAGAGACACATGCCGACCCCGACATCTCGGCATACGTGGAGATTCGAAATGCTCGCAACGCCGAGCGACGTAGACAACAGAATCAAGCCACTGTGTGGCTAAAAAGAGATTACAGACAGGCCATCATCGAGATGGCAAAGGAGCTTGGGCTTGACTCAGACTCATTATCGTCTTTTGCGATACCATCAGTATTATCAGATATATATACTATCGAGGCGGACCTTAAAGCGACAGAAAAGGCCCCTTCGGCTAGCGGTACTAGGATAACATTCTACTGGCCCCGTGGAACCTACGAAGCGCTTATCGGTGCTGTCTTTACCTCAGGCTTCATAGAGGTTGAATACGATGGGCATGGCTTCAAGCATCTGAAAGGTGTTTCCCATATATATGCCATGTTGCGACGAGGCATGCAGGCGGTGCACAAGTATCTGCCGTTCCAGTCCTCTTCAAGAGCGCAAGTCGCACAGCTGGTCGCTCGTTCGCTGCTAGTGGAAGCACGACGACCCTTCTATATAATATACTATATCGACGACGACGCACGAAAGGGCATACAGCTTTGTCAAAAGAACAGGAGGCTTTCAACAGCTCGATGGCTGGCTGGATGGCCCGCATCCTGCCGACGCAGCCACTTACTGGCTATAGTGTCTTTGCAAGCTACATTCATGCGCCCATCAACAACTATCAACCAGCGAAGTCGCTACGACTTTCAATTTTATCAGCCTTTCTTTTCCTAAGGGAAGGAAGACCTGTAACAAGAGCATAATTATATATTAGACCTACTTAAACTTGCAGAAATGATCGACATCATATACCTTGGCTCTATCAACTCTACAGCCATGCTGCAACAACTACAAACGACCATGAGGCCAGTAGATATGCCTCAAAGCGCGTTTCAAGGGATAAACACATATGCTCCCACCTACATATATATACCAATATTTTGAATCGGTACTCTATGTATTAGATACTGGTATCCTGGGGATATTGCAACTTTAGCGGAAATGCTCTAGCCAACCCAATCCAGCTTCTGGGTGGCCAGCAACCCTTTTTCTGAGCACTATATACTAGATAGCAAGGGCTCGCGCCGGCTGTGGGAAGACGAAGTGGAAACAGGACCCAATCCTCGGCTGTCATCCTGCACACCAAAGACATCCCAAGTGAAGCACTGCTGCGTTACGATGTCGTAATATGCAGCCATGGATTTCTGCGAACACGATGGAATGAGTACCAAATCTTCCAGGCACATTGCCATATGGCGAAAGCAAGAAAACTCAAAGAGGCTAACAGAGTCTTTGGGACAATCAAGATGCGGCCAGAGGGGTCCTTATACTCTGGCCTGTCCAGCGAGAGCAGACGACAGATTCCTGTCGTGATTTTCGATGAGGCGCACATTGCCAGTGGACGAGACTCGCAGCTAAATGCTGCATTCCGGGCTCTGCAGTTCAAGCACTCTTTCTTGCTGACGGGGACGCCAATATTCAACACATGGCAAGACTTGGCCGGCCAGTTGATGTTGCTGCCCGGGGGTGGGCTTTTTGTCCACCTGGACGATCTCGGCGAGATGGTTCAGACCCCTGGGACGGAGAACATAGCCGGTGTAGGAAGCCCTAGGAGATATATCCTGGCACGGATTATGGCTTCGATGACAATCGCGCGTCCAAAGCGTATCCTGGAGTTAAAAGAGATCGTCGGGCACAAGGTTGAGGTCTCTATGGATAACAACCACACGGCGATACTGATGATCTCTAGATATACTATGCTAGGGCGCCGACTGCTCCAAAAGGCGAGGACCAACTGATGTTACTGCCTGAGGGTGGACCTTTTATCCACCCATACCAGACAATGAGCACTCCTGTGACGGACGACATTGGCGATCTAAAAAGAAGCTTCCACCTACGCCTCACAGCACCAATGCGTACTGCTATATATTGCGTTTTGAGACGAATAGTCGCACAAAACTTTGGGAAAACGACCCACATCTGGGAACCGCTCTTGGAGGTGGGGCCCCCCAAGAAGTACGCAACATATATATCCATGAACAGGCCCGTGAGATATGCCTTCGCCCAGAACGAGCAGAACATTCTCAGCTCGTCTCTCCTATATTGGCTTCAGGCCAAGATACAAGACCTCTCAGCTGGTATTCTACTGCTGCCAGGTGTGGTAAATCTCAGGCCAGGGACAGTACAGTCAAACTCATCCTGGTGCGTGTCCTGCCGCGGCAATCCCGGATTCGGCGCAGTCAGGTGAACCTCAAGTTCCTCAGATCGCTGAACAACAACGCGGGCGTGGAAGCTTTTACTTAAAGGAGACTTTCGCCAAGCTCACAACCTATATGGAGTGTAGATGAAGGACCCTTTTCTCCGCACCCTTGGCGCACACTTCGCATCATCACGGCTTCTTCGACTTGAGCGCAAGTGTGCAGTCCAAGTGGCTTTCGAGAAACAGCCCGTTTACGTCTGCCTAAGATGATTAGTCTGGCTGTTCAGTACGCCCCAAGCCATAGATTATAGTCAGTTTTCCCTTGAGGGAGTTTGTCGGAAAGAGGCTTGGCCCACCACGAACGATACACAAAGTACCTACAGAGCACCTATATACTAAAGGATGCGGAGATTGAGGTAATACCGTCAGGCGCTTCACTCGCCGGAAGCCTCCGAAAACGGGGTCCGAAGCATGCTGAGAATGAGGTTGGTCAACCCAAACGTCAAGTTTGGTTATATAAAAGGCCCTCCAGCCAGTAGCAAGGCTGTCCATGTTCCCTTCAGGACGATAGAGTGGCTCGTGGGTTGCGACTATACATCCGCACCTCTTCATATGCGTTCTACCGACGTTAAAGAAGACAAAGTCGTCATGAAACGGCCCAAGCGGGTGCACCAGAACCAGACGGTGTCTCTATATACATACTTTGCCCTGCTTGGAGTTTGTTACACTATGGAAGAAGACTCGCCAACCAGGATGCCCCTCCCGAGTGAATGAGACGCCCAGCTCGTGTATATGCCGAGTTTTCTCGACGGTGGAATCCGAAGCAATTAGAATCAAGCGACTTGAAGATCACCTCATTGAGAGTTATAATGTGACTGCGACAAGTCCGAAACTACGACCCAGAGGCCAAAATAATCATCATGTCTCAATTTGTCATGTTCCTTGACAAGATCAAAGAAGCATTTGAGCTCCGTGTCCCGGCGGAGGGAGTCTTTTGGTTTGATGTTCAAGAACACAACGACTAGTCTCATCACCAAATCCCTCGCATTCCCATCCATCATCCTATATAACGGAGTATCTTAGCCTCCCCGTGTCCCACGACCGCGCCCATCATGCCCCGAGGGAGCCCTTTGTGGTCCCGTCGAGGATGATACTGCCGCTGACGCAGACCTAGAGGGCAAAGGTCGCGCCATAACCGCGGCCGCCAATGCATATATATATTAAGTATTCCGACCTCATTGACCAAGAACTAAGAGACAGCCTGCTGTCCTGTTGCCCTGCGAGAAATACCTTTACGCAGGGCCGGCATTGTTAGCACACAAAGACTATGTGCCGCAACTTTGCCCTCGGTCGCCTTCGCGTACGATCTTTGAATTCAAGCTGCGTCCCGATGGCGGAACACATTAAATCTCATCACCAACGATAGGAAATCCTAAGTCCTAAATCATCTTCGACTCAGCCTAGTGATACTCTGGCTTGGTTTAGAGACGGAAGAGGCCTGGACCCCAACCTGGCTGAGCGATGGATATCGTCGTGGCAGAACAGTTTTGGGTGTCGGGATCGCTATCTCAAGGTACAGATCATAGGCGTCGCCTAGCCGGGGTTAGAAAACATGCTACTCAGTGCCAGCCGAAGCCTCTGTGAGCAAGGAAGATTATGGTGGCCACAATATAACTCATATTATACCACACGGACTGGCTATTGGCATGGTCAGATAAGGAAACGGCAAAAGTAGCCTGTCACTTACCAAAAATCTTTGAAGGAGAGAAGAGTCGAAGGGGATTAGAGGCGCCAAGGAGTTAACTGGAGTCGATGTCTCAAGACAAACAGGATTAAAAGAATTTTATTGACGCAAAGTGATGGTTGGTTGAGACTGAAGTGATATAATGGAAGAATGAGGGGATAGCGAAGGGGAAAGGGAAAGAAGAGAGGAAATTAAGAAGATTTAGAAGCTCCCCACCACATCAGTGCATCATAGAAGATATAGCCATACAACACGTTGCAACTTTTAGAAGTAAAGAAGTTCAAAGTACTCATCTCACTACATAACCTAATGCACGACATGACTATTGTAACAAGTGTCAAAGTTTTATCTGCTCTGTAATTCTCTGAATAAATCACCATTATTCCAGACTGCACTTTTCACTTGTATTGGTCTGTCATGGTCGGTTGAAAACCCAGCATAATAGACTACTACCATAAGTCAATCGTGTCGTCAAGCTGACAAGCCAATAAGATAAGTATCGATGTTTTGGTGTAGCCCCATGATCGTTAACGTTTAATACGTAGCTACATGATAGCTCCCCTTGGCCTTTCATAGCCTTTCATGCTCTGTGCTGCCTTCACCTCAATGACAACCGTCACCCATCCGAATGCTCCCAGCCCATCACGTCAATGTTTAAAACCGAGGATCCCTTTCCTCAACCAGATGTCCAGATTGAATGAGAGATTTATAGCATCCGTAGATTGTCTCGATCTTGTTCTTGAGGGAAAGTCCATCCTCACAGGGGGAGCGCACCCAGTCGTCGCAAAACTGGGTGATTAGAAGACGCCGGAGGCCGTGATGGACGTAAACGCCGCGCAGTGCACCATGTCTGAGGCCTTCGACCATCTTGAGGATGATTGGGGCGGTAACGTTCGTGCTCGCAGGCCCAGGTTCGGTCCATTCGATCTATCAAACTGTTAGTAACCCACTCAACGGATGTGTGGTTAGTGGACTTGCCGCCGCCGCGTCCTCAATATCACTCGCATCACGCAGTCGGAATTCCTCTGGGCAAAAGAGCATCGTTGAAACCTTCATTCGAAGTTGGCCTTTGACGGTCAGGTCGTTGAAAAACTCGTTGTCGCACATGGCGTCCAGTCGCTTGATGGCCAGAAACAGCCACGCCTTGTCTCCGCTGGCGTCAAACTTTGTGAAAAGATCCTGGATGTCTGGAAAGAGAGGTTCCGAAGTGTTGATTTGACCTTCTCCAGTTTCAGCACCTGGATCTTCCTGAGTGTCCATGCTATCATCGGCCTGAGTGCCAGTCTCCAGGCCCTCTTCCTGTACGGTGGAGGCAGGTCCACGCTGCACCGGGCCAGGAAAACGCTGGACCATGAATTCACGGCAAAATGCGGACACATTGCTTCGATACCCATCCCTACGCCTTTCCTTGATGGTGTGAGCAAATCCAGTCGCCCATTCGTCATAATAAACGATCAACCTCTCGTAGCATTCTGGGAGGAGTGCGACAGATGAAATACCGTCGCTCCTGTCATAGAGAAGGTACATGACCGATGTTTCACCCCTGACAGGTCTGACAACAATTAAAGTACCCTCAGTAGGGCCCACGGTAGTGTGTATAAATGGGTCAAAGGTGGCACTTCCCAAGACCGTTTTGTAGGACAGTCCGAAAAGATAGTTGCTCGGGAGGAGCTCTCCCACAACAACAAACATTGTGTCCCTGAGATCAGTTAGCAGCAAGAAATAAAGAAGCATGTAGTAATTCATACGCGGAAGCAGTAGAAATGTCGAGTTCCTCGTCAGTCCAGCTTGGTACAGCGCTAGTACCATGATTCCTATCAATGATCGCCCGCATGGACGGGGCCTGATTGGCAGAGAGATCCCCGAGACGGAGTCGAGGACGAATCACTAGCCTCGGTTGGCGATCGTTTCTTCCGGTTCTGTAGGCGAAAAGAGAGGAACTAATGGCCAGATCAACGGATTCAGCCATCTTGAAGTGCTGGTCGAAATGAAAAGGAGTGACAGGTAGTCGGCGTGTGTAGTGACGGCAAGGGTCCTGTGGTAGGGAGGAAAGAAAGAAAGTGACAAAGAGAGAGCGCAAAGTGGGATGGGAATGAGTAGAACACTCTGGTCCCGAAGCTGAATGAGTTGTAAGAGGAGAGGGCCTCTGGCGTGCGGTCAAAGGCCGTCGGCAGGTTGAGTCTAAATGGATGACGAGGCCCACAGGATGTCAGATATATGTAAGGAAGTAAAAGAGAGAATTAAAGGCAAGATGTCCAGGTAGGTTAGGAAATAAAGCCTTGAGGTTGAGGGGGAGAAGAGGAGAGAAAGGGATAAGCCTGGAGAAAACAGAATATATACTACAGATCTTAGGGTCAGAATACTTAGGATGGCCTCAATATTAAGGCATGATTGACTTAGAATAGCCCAATATTTGTTTTCTCTTGAATTGCACATGGTTTTGCATGTTTATCTATGTAATTTAGATGTAAAAGCAGGCATAGACCCGCTTCCCGTGCGAGTTTGTTCATCCTCTCTTCTCAGAGTATCTTATGGCAGTGAATCACTGCTGGCCCTTGCTTCAGGTACACTGCCTCCTCCAAACAATCCGAATTGGAATTGTTCAGGGCAAATTATGGCATCAGCTTAAGGCTGGGCGTCTTCGTATCGCATCGCTTGGGGGAGACGACGGATGGCTTTATCGCAGACCTCACTGTGTGGTTATATAAAGGCTGTCGGTGATTTGAAGCGCAGCAGTGAAAAGGATAATATCTTATTTGGACTACTTTCTCGGAAATAGCTTGGCTTGAGGTATGGTGAGTGCCAGCAATAGACATGAGCACTCCGGTGTTTTTTTAGTTGCATTAGAATCGTCGTGTTGCTGGGCCTTCCAGTTCATGAATGCCAGACCCGCCTCTCAAAACAGCCCCAGGCCTGTTTAGTGCAATTCTAGATGCATCAACACGCTCCTTGACATCGATCGCGCATGTTAGCACGAAACAGTTTCCCTGTGTAGTGAAACACGCTTTAGAGACACGCTTCGTCTCTTGTTCCCGAAGAATTTCTAGGAATGCCCGCAAGTGAGGGATAGTAGTATTGTCCTCGACCAGCTGCAATCCATCCATGACCCATATCAAGGAAGATGGGGCATGTGTCAACAATGCTCTGATCAGATCTAGAGCAACAGGAGTACTTTCCATGGTTCCATCGAGGAGGTTGAAACGTCCCTCATTCAGTCCATCAGTTTCTGGGAATGCCTCTGGCAAGAGACAAGCAAGCTGGCTGACCACTGTGTATAGAAGAGCAACTAGGCCAGCCTCCTTTTGTGTCAATTTCTTGTCGTTTGCAAAGCTATACCGCGGTTGGCAAAGGAAAGACACACAGGGAAGACCAGTCTGAATGCTGATGATACAAATTCTCGCCGCCGCATGAGAAACAACAGAATTTTGAGGCATCGAGGGCAGTCCTTGTACCCAGATAGTTTTAGACTCGGACGTCTTGATCCACTGTTGCATTTTGAGAACTACTTCTTGCGGAAGAAGAGAGAGCGGGTCGTCTGGTAGCGAAGTCGACGTTTCTTCTCTATTTTCGCGATACACAGCGAGACGGGCTGAGAATTGTTCGATATCGTAGCGTGAGCACTGCTCATGAGGATCTACGTTCCTTATTAGCAAATGCCGTTCATCTGAGTACTTTTAGGGCATAGTTGATTCTGACCATCCTCTGAGGCATCGCTCGTCTCATCACTCCCGGCCTCTAAAGCTAAAGGCTCTTGTTCCAAAGGCCAGATCTCATCTGTAGGTTTCTGATACTCTAGTCGTTCTAAAATACGCCTATTAGCACTCTATCCGAATACCATCAAGACAGGATGGGCCAACCGTATGCTTCTTGTTGCTCGACAGAGCCAAGAGTTTGAACTGACTGGGAGCCCAGCGCCTCCTTCATTTTGTCGAACTTGTCTTCGACCGCTGCGTCGTTGTCCCTACGATTCTGGTTCCCGGCAGCTCTAAGGCGGTTATCGAGATGTGGCCCTAACCATCCATGAATGTCTTGGACCTGACCACGCGTAATGCAGTCCGCTTCCAGCTCGACTGCTCGAATCGCCTTATCTATTCCGCTCAGAAGGTCCTTCACAGTGTCGTCATAAAAGCCTTTGTTAAAGGCCGCGCCGAACCGTTTCCATCTACTACTGAACCACGTTAGGGAGTAGCATAGTAGGTCAAAAATCTCACAGTAGAGACTGACGACATTCGCCCGCATGTCATCGGTGTTTACTCCGGTTGACATCTTGTTGACGGTATGCAGGGAAACGGCTACCTCGGAGAGAATTTGAGAGAAACCATCGGCTGTTTTTTTGTAGTTGATGGACACCTATACAAAAAGTTTCAGCCTATATTTATAGAAGTACGGGTCCTCGCATGATCTTGATACCTTCACCACAGAGGACACGACGCCTGTAACAAGGCTAGTGTACTTATCGCCATCCGGGATAATACTGAAGAGGTATGAATAGTCATTCATGGTATCCGCGAAGTTAATGAATCCGTTTCTCCATTTTCTCCATCCCCTTTCCTGTTTCTTATTCCATGCTATCTGAGCTTGGTTAATCGCTTCCTGGAGAGTCGCGATAGTTGGGACGCTGTTGCGGAATTGATAGTAGTTGTCATCATCAGGGAAAGAGTGCAGAAACCTCTTCCACGATTCGATGATTGCTCGACGTTTTTGTTCCAGGCGATTGGTGGCCATGTCATCGCTGCTAATGTCAGTACCAAGGTCATCAATGACTCACTTGCGTGTGAAGGCCCCTCCATCAGTTGATAAACGAAGTTCTCACCTGCAACTGCCGAACTCGATCCACGTTTTCCAGTCTACCATACTCTCTTCCTCTTTAGCTGCCTCTGAATCTTCTTTGTTGATTACAGAAACGAGCGCTTGAGATAGCGGGTTCTCGGGCATGATTTCGCATGCTTTGAGGCTGTACTGTCGGATGAGTGGCGTGATTGCCGACGGGGTCTTGTTCTTGTCGTCCATGGTGCCCTGACCCATGGCTTATGTTCGTAGTCGACGAAAAGAATTGGTCTTGCCCTAATGACCATATTTCTACGTCTACTCGAAGGTCGTTACCAGCATTCGTTGCTCATGGAAGCGACATACCTATGCGACAACCAGAATTGATGCCTAACTTCACAGCCTCACATATGCTCCGCCTCGATGCATTATGCCCCGCCCGCTCCAGTAGGTCTACGAATGACATGACGGTCTCTGTTGAGCTGAACTTCTACCCTCGTCGCACCAGAAATTCTGTCACTGCTATTGGCAGCCGAGGTAACAAAAGCCTCAAGCGCTTGTAAATTGTCAGGCTGAGTTGGGGGTATTTGGGGGCCGCAGAATGGGTCTTCCCTCCCCAGGAGCCAAGTGCGTATGGCTACATCCTCAAGGTACAGAACAAGGCTCTGAACACTACAGTAATGAACGAGCTTCCGCAGGATTTTTCTTCCCCGCTCTCGTTAATTTTCCTTTATATTCTCTCAGCTCCAAAGTTGAGGAGACTCTCAGCATTGTCTATTTATGCCGCAGGGGTCTGGTTTCTGGGTTTTCCTACTCTCAAGCTCCTTTCGCCAGCTAATGAATCGGGGCCTTTACCAGAGTGAACCTCGTATCGTGAACAAGAAGTCGACCGTCATTCCATCACGGTGAGTACCACGGACATTATGATCGCACCACCAGGGGAGCTTCCCCTAGGTAATGAACAGGTTAGACCTCATGGTGACGACAATGGCACGGTAGCTCTAGGCTCTCCTCGAAGTCCCACACCGGTGGCTACGAAAGAGACCGAGAACCTATGCGATGATAGGGAGAGTCTTGAGAAATCTAGCGTCGTCGGAGAGCAGACAAAGCCGGGAGTTGAACCGAATGACAATGCACCAAAAATGGTCTGGCCGTCCAAAGCGAACCTCTTCTGCCGTGTCAATGGGCGTTCTCACGCCACGCTGCTTGACTTCGGCTATGAACATTGTCAGCAGTGCGGTGAAGACTTGAGTCCTCCTATCAATATGGAGGCAGACTCGGCCTCTTCCAGCGGCGACAGCTCCAGCACCGCCACCGACGAGCAATCCGACGATGACGAGGAAGACGTACAAGACATTGCTTATGCCGTCGAATATCGCGATACTGGCGATTATGTGATTGGCAGTGAGCCTTGGAAGGGCGCGTTCGACATCTCTGGCGTCAACCAGCCCAAAAGATCTGCCCTCGAAATTGTCACGGTCCTTAGCACATCGATCCCCTCAAACTCTAACCGGGGATCGTATGAGGCTGAGAACCTAATGGAAGGTGGCCTCCTAAACAAGCCAAACCTCACTGTGAAGGTAGCTTCAACGCGCCTCACCATCCACTCGGCACCGCTACTCCAGCTCTTACGCAATTATGTGCGTTACTATCCATCCTCGAATCTCGATGCCACGGCTTTACAAATAGATGAGCCCTTTCCGTTGATCGCGCATCATTATGACGAGCTTGAAAGCCACCGGTGCACACACGGTAGCAGGCAGGTATCAGAAGGCGCTTCATCTCAAAGCAAAGACCAAGAAGCGGTTTCATCTCAGAAGGGAGATGAGGAGGCGGTTGAGGCCACACACCTTGGCTTACTTCTTGACTACTTCCGAAAAACGATCCTGGGAGACATAGACGAGGAGAAGGCACGGTATTCTCAGGAAGTCTGCACCTTTCGCATGCTCTGGCTTCTTTATAAACCCGGAAACACTGTCTATCTTGAATCCAATGGGCGCTTGTCTGCCTTTGTGGTGCAGTCGGTGAAGACAGATCCAGCGATACTTTCCACTGTTGCGCCCAAGAGGCCCAAACCATACGAAGTCAAAGTATGGAACCTCGATTTCGACGGAAAATGTGTTGGCAGGAGCGGAAGAAGTATTACAGTTGCTCCGTTTGAGGGGGAGCGCAAGATTACCTCGTTGCGGCTCATTCCATGCGAGTTCCTGGACCGAGAAGATGGTGGGAAGACGAGGAATGCGTTGGAGGACAATGGAAAGAAATGGTACGAGCTACTCCCCGGTGGTCAAGTCCACTATTCAGGGCCATTACTCGATGAGCATAAACGACAGGTATGAGAATGCCCCTCTCCAAGCTCCCTTGTTACAACGGCACTGACAAAATGGTGTGTCACAGCTGGATGGCCGCGTATATGTCGACCACGCATCCTTCTACACCTACGAATCCACAGAGAGTCCAGAGCTTGACGAAGTCCGTGACTATGAAGTAGAACAAGAAGTCGAACCCAGGTACCCTTGGGAAAGGGATGCAGCAGATCAGCTGGCAAAGTGTCAGTGTGAGGATTGCCATGGCCTTCGACCACACCCACCGCCTGGCCTCCCTTGGGTCAACTACGACATCCTTGATCCGACTATTGACAAAGACCTCACCTTACCAGGGGCACGCGAGGGGGAGCGACACCGATACCTGCTTTGCGGTCGACTATTGCAGGGCTTCGATCTTAAGTCAAGGACCTGGGGTGAGTTAGATTAAGGCTGTATCTCTGCACTCCACTGACGAGGTCAAACCCCTCTATAGTGAAGCTTGACGTTGCTTACTGTAAGCCACCAAGAGTTAATCTGAGGGCCATTGACACGTTGGTAATGCCCTCCGAGCGAAAGGACATGATCAAGGCCCTCATTCAGAAGTTCACAAGCAACGGGTCCAGCAAGCCAATACATCAAACCTGGAGGGCAGACTACATAGAAAATAAGGGAGACGGTAGAATTTTCCTACTTCACGGGAGTCCTGGGGTTGGCAAGACATACGTGAGTGACTATTCTTCAAGCGAGAATGGGTTTAACTGACATCATGGAACCTCAGACAGCAGGCAAGATAATCCGGAGCGAGCCACTGAAGAGGTTACCAGAATCAAGCTAACGATACATAGAATGCATCGCTGAGTACACTGAAAGGCCTTTGCTCTCATTGACCTGCGGAGACATTGGAACAGACGAGGTCAAAATGGAACGGCAGCTCTCGAAATGGTTCCAATTAGCCGAAAAATGGGGTGCTGTTATGTTGATAGACGAGGCAGATGTCTACCTTGAGCGAAGACAGGTGACTGATCTCAAGAGGAACAGTCTGGTTTCGGGTAAGGTCCCTTCACTTCCCCGTGCAGTTCTATCATAGCAACTAATAGTCTCCTCTCCTCTTTTACAGTCTTCCTCCGCTGTATTGAGTACTACCGTGGTATCCTCTTCCTGACAACCAACCGGGTGGGTCACTTTGACGATGCCTTCATCTCCCGTATCCACGTCATCATCCGGTACGACAACCTGACGCCAGAAAGTCGCAAGAAGATCTGGAGACAGTTCTTTGATAAACTTGACGACGATCGCGAGGATTTCAAGACGACCAAACGGGCGAAGGACTACGTCCTCGGTGATGGTGAGGGCATCAACAAGATGGAGTGGAATGGGCGGGAGATCCGTAACGGTGAGTATTTAATGAGTATTTGAGCCTTGTCTTTTTACCGCATTACTAAGTCTCAAACCCTCTCAGCATTCCAAACCGCGGTCGCGCTCGCGGAATACAGATTCCTTCAGAACCAGGAGTCTTCCAAGCAAGGGCAGCCCACCCTCGATCAGAAAGACTTTGAGCAAGTCTGTGATATGATGCAGCAATTCAAGAGCTACTTGACCAATATACACAACTTGGATGAGGATTCCAGAGCGTTCAATGCAGGATCTAGGGCGCATGGCTACACTTGAGTTACCTAGTCACATAGGTAACGCTTGCTCAGTGTCGTCGCCGGTTGGACGGTGATGCTGCTTCGGGGCGCTTCTGTCTGCCTGAAACTGACAGGAATGAAGCTGGCTCAAAAGATTTAAGAGGAACCTACCATGAACGAAGCTCATCCAGCGCGAGAAAGCTCTCGAGAAGAAGCACGAGCGGAGCGTCATCAATCGGAGGACGGCGAGGCCTGAGCAGGAGGCGAACTGTCTGTGAAACAAATTGAGCGACGGTTCAACGACACATCAGCAGCAGGCACAAGCGTGACACAGGACAAGATGTGTAGTCCTTTGAGGCGTGTTTCTTCGAGAATATGGCAGAGGATAGGGGGACCGCTGAGACTTGACGGGTATGGCCTTGACTCTCGCGACGTCTTGATGCGTCTTCTCGCTGTAGCGACCGAACTCGATGATATTAAAATAGAGATGTGGACGTTCATTGACGCATATGAGACAATCGCGATATGGCATATTTGCCATTGGCCCAAGGCATCCAGAAAGCCGCTGTTGTGATGGCATGTCGCCAATGATGGCGTTGATGAAAGAACAAACAAACTTCGTTCCGTCGACTATTAGCTCCAAATCTACATCTAGTTTGGCAAACGAAGCTAGACTCTCCATCACATCGGAGAATTTTGATCCAAAGGGGCCGAGAGTGAGTGGCAACAAGCTCTTGCGCCGGTTCCGGTGCTCTTTGTCTAGGAATTGCGGAATGAGATAGAAACCCATGAGGGATCGGTGCATATTTCGGTAAAGGCCAAAGCCGTCAATAAAGAGCGAGATCGGAAGCGATATCTTGTCTGTACTGGTGAAGGCTGCTTCTAAATACTGGCTGGAGTAGACAGATTTCCTTTTCTGCTCACAGTGGCGTTGTGGCAGCAGTAGGGCGGTAGCAACCAGTCAATCTGCTATAGAAGTATCCTACTGTGAAGTTATGATTGATCTCTGGGAATGGTCGTTCGGTGGGATTGAAGTCGTAGTCGAGATAGGCGTTGAAACGTTCTTCTACCCAAGAAGGCTTGATGAAGTAAAGAACGTCGCAAAATATAACAAGCCCAACTTGTCCCTCTCCCATGTTAGAAAATTGTGCCTCATACCTCTTTTCTTCGGCATCTTCGGGTAACTGATCAACAGCGTAGACCTCCTGGACTTCAAGCACCTGGCGTCCAGTCACACCATTCTGCTTCGCAATGAGAGTGTGGTCAACCGCACCATACAACCCTGCCACAGCACCTGTCGTGGCCCTCGCTGCCTGGTCGCGTCCACCAGACAAAATCGGACGGCCAAATCGGTTTCCCTGTAGAGTCCTGGATGCAATGACCCCATGTTGTTCTGATCGACTCGCCCCATCGTCTTGTCTCCGGCGGGTTCGAAACATGATCATCAATTCGTATCGCCAATCCCTGGTAGATCTTGCTCATGTTTCGCGAGGAGCTGAGAAAGACTTCAAGAAAATCTATCTTTGACAATGAATACCAGGACATCTTCTGTCAGCTTCCTGCGTGTTGGCAAGATGGCTGGGTCGAGAGACACGGTGCGTCGGCGAAGCGGGATCAAGGGCAAACTTTGCGTGAGTTGACGACTTAACCTGTCCTTGAAGATAGGCAGCATCTTCAACTCGTTTAAGTCCTAAATTAATTGCAGGACCTCAACTAACTCGCGATGCCCACGTCGAGACACACTGTGTTGCTGCCCTCAAACAGCGAGGGCCGTCTCAAACGTGGATAGTGTTGGTGGCTTTGGAGGACGAGAAAGGTTTTCAGTCGGGTCGCCGGGGAGTATTTGTGAGGACTCAGTTCAATGCCATGGCAGTTTCCTGGGTCGCACGCAGACGGTTAATTTTTGAGGGGGTTTAGGATCCATCTTATCGTATGTATTATCTCACATACTTAGACCTTAGTTGTGCTATACTTTAGATCATTCTTATACTATGCTTTAGATCTTTATTGTATAAACATTAGACCTTGGTTATCCTATGATTTAGACCTTACTTATATCATGATTTAGACAGTGTTTGGTTAGGGCTCAGACAACCTACCCAGTTGGGTATGCCCTCACTTTCGCAATAGACCCTCAGCATATTGGTTGCTCGTGACGTCTCCTGCTTGCGAATAAGTGGCAACAATTTACCTAGAGTGGCTCATGATAATAGCACTGAGAGAGATTATTTTAGTCATCGAGGAGGATTTAGAATGAAACTGTGATGATAGTAATTCATGACGCCCTTGAGCAATATGGCTAAACTACTCAATCATGATGAACCCGTTTTGTTCCACTCAGTCCCGTTTCAAATCCACAACTCCAAGTAAATCTGAAGTTTCACGCCAGTTTTCGTAGATCCCAGTATCATCCATGCCCATTGCGTCCAAGAAAGAAACACCCATCACATAATCTGGCCTGTCTCCAGAGTGTCGAAATAGCATCATATTGCTCCCAGCTCTTGATTCCCAAGCAGCAGACGCATCAAGACAAATCCAGAGTAGGAGGCAACTATTCCATGTCGTGGTTCTCGGAACCAGGCTCAGCAGGCAGTTCATGACCATCCTGGGTACCCTGAACCTCAAGACCAGAATCAGCAGGTACTTCATAGCTTTCGGGCCAGTGGTTCTCAAGAGCAGGATCAATGGGCACTTCATGTTCACCCTGAGTGCTCTCATCCTGGAGGATGATAGAACCGCTGCCATTCCCATACGCCAGTGCTGCATCGCTGTCCGTCGCAATAGGAGGATACACCTGGTTCTGTTGGTTTCCGAAATCAACATGGTGGCCCTGTTCCACATCAAAGATATGGAAGGATGGCTGAACAGGAGCAGAAGTTTCAGTGGCTTCCTTCGACTTAGACATCCACTGCTTTAGCCCCTTCTCAGCAGCCTCCTTGCCGTTGTCTTCTTCCTGGTCTAGCTCATCCAGGGCATCGGACTCTTCCTGAGAATCATCTCTCAAATTCTCATTGTCCGTGTTCATGTCTGCGTCTGTGGCCTTGGTTTTGCCTTTCCCTTTCCCTTTGACCTCGGTAGTCGCAATCTTCTTAGTCCGCTTTCGAGGGCTGGTAGTCGACCCCGAAACCTTTTTCTTATCGGTAAACGCATCCTACCACGGCATCATAACTGTCAGTCCTGCGCCGCGGAAGAGGAAGCCAGAAGGATGTTGCTGATAAACTCACCAAGTGTTGTTGGAACCTGTTGCTGCCAAGGTACTCATGACATTGATAGGCTGACCATTGACGCGGAGGCAAGTCTTGTACTCTCGAGCACGCTAGGTAGGAGGTATCGGTGTGAAAAGATCCTGGACATGGTCCAAAGTTTCCATGTCCCAAGCCCGACCACATGCTTGCGCATTTTGACCAACTGCTTGCTGATGGGTACTCGGCCCAGCCTCAGAATGTGATGGGCGAGTCTTACGCTTCCTCGAGAGCTCTCCACGCTGAAGTTCTCGAGACTCGTCGTAGGAGAAGATACCGGGCTTGCCGAGAATAGCTTCCAGACGTTGGGGGATATACTCGGGTCTAATTTGAACACCGCTGGCGTTCATTCGGCTCCTCAACTGACGATGGTGCTCAAGGAAGGGCGCCCGTATCTCACGCAGCCGTTCTTCGATGGAGGGGCGGTCATCCATGTTATCCATGGTCGAAACCTGGGATGGCTGGTTAGAGTACAATGAAACATGGGTTTTCGGGGATTAGCAGAACATACTCAAGTGAGATAGATGTGATGGAAATCGCAACACAAGTCGGAGCGGAGGAATGTGCTGAGGCTGTGGGTCGTGGGCAGTGCAGCAAGGAGAGAGACTATGCCAGAGGTTTCGAAAATGAGCAGAAATGACTGAACCCAGGACAGGAGGGCAGGCGTCTATGAGAGCGACAGAGCCTGGGGCTGGGTTGTGCACCAGGGACGAGGGCAAGTGGTGAATGGTTCTCCTCGAGATAATGTGGCAGCGGAGTAAAGATAAATAGATCAAAGGGCAAAGGCTGACGAAGGCATTGACTGCTAGACCGGAGAACAAGGGAGCTGTCTCAATAGCCTGGTGGGATGAAGAAGAAGAGAAAGGAGGAAGAGCTCGAGGGATGATGAGGAGATATTTATACCCAGAAGCTTAGGCTTGAATCTGTTTGGGTTAATACAATGATTCAGAGAATTAAATCTTTACTACTCTTAGATCCTGTGGTGTATCGCTTGCTTTCGTATACAATTTCAGTGTGGACCGAAGCATTGATTCTCCATGAGAATGAGTTGCCTTATTTTTGTAGAGGCAGTGATTCATAAGTAGGCCTACACTCCTTGTCTCTTCATTTTAGCCTTTTTCAGTCTATGCATCATTTCAACCTTCTCTCGTCCACAGTTTCTCGCGTTCACGATATCACAACAAGCGCTACTCGAGCCATTCGTTGGCCAGGGCATTGATTGATCACGGGCTGCTGTGTAGAACGCTCTCATTTCACCCACGAACATTGTCAGGCTCGTTCTTGGCCGTGCACGCTCGCCATGACTGCATCTCGATTCTCACACCTCGAGAGGCTGCCTACGGCAGTCGTAGCATCGATTGCGCTCTGGTTACCCCCCAGAGACCGCGCCCAGCTCGCTGCAGTCAGCAAGACCATGAGACATCACCTCAAGGCTATCGTGCTCAAGAATGTCTGCTTCATAGGTAACCAAGATCATCTGATGAAACAGCTTCGCACATTCATTCCCAAGACGAAGGCGCTTGGGCCAATGAAGAACTCGTTTGTCCGGTGGGTGGAATCCCCTCGCTGTACATGGGTAGTGCACTAAGGACTACCAACAGGTCGGCTCGAATCGTTCTCTCTGGCGAAGCACCAACACGCGCGGTCATGTCATGGGACAATTGCTTTGACTTTATTGGACACCTCAAGGAGGAAGCTGGCTTGACACGTGCCATCCTCAAAGCTTTGCAGACAATGGACGGCCTCAAGTCACTTTCTCTCGATATCTATGGGCTGGCAACCGACGAGCAGAAGGAAATGGGCGGACTCATCCTGCTACTAGCGAAATTCAAGCTTACGAGCTTGAGGGTACGCGCCTCACTGGACCTGACACATATCTTTCTCAAACACTGTGAGCAACGTGAGCTTAAGACCCTCCATCTTTATGAGGGGTTGCGAAGCTCGTCGTTTGAACTCGCCGTGCAGAGGTTTCCCAACCTTGAGGGCCTTCACCTCGTCCTGGATGGCGCCATTGAAACTGAGCAGCCAACTCGGTCTACGAATCCCGCAACGATCAATGCCGTGGCCAGTGCATTTCCAAAGCTCAAGAGCCTGGTCCTTACTGAAGTTTCGACCAACCACAACAGCGAAAGCCGCCTGATCGGGCCCGAGGCTCATAGACAATTCGTAAGTTGTTGTCGAGAAGCATTGCTACAAATTACTGACGACATTCTCAACACAGAACAAGCAATTCACAGATTTCGTCAAGTCGCTGGAAAAGTTCCCTAACCTGCGACGTGTCGCATTTACCATGTGGCGATGTCGATTTGCTCCCGGTTTCCTCGAACCTGCTGTAGGTCACATGAGGAGACGCGTCCCTGAATGGGAGTGGAAATTATTCTTCGAAGGGCAAATCAACAAAGTCGCACGCACGAATCCCCAGCTTACGGAGGTGTGCATCTTTGTCGAATTTCCTCGGGTATACAGGGGGATCAGGATGACGGATGGCAGAATGGTCGTGGACGCCGTAAAGATGGGCGCGTGTGACGGACCTTTAACTTTCCCATTCTGGCTTGTCGTCTAAGCTGGGCACGTCCCAGGGGCAGTCATTGGCACGGCCAGGTCAAGAAAGCGAAGACGAAACCATTTTCTCTCTATTGCTAGGCAGGGTTCAACCTCGAAAACTCCAAACTATTTGAAGTCTTCTTCCGACAAACTTGCAACAAATTCTGTTAAGATAGCAAACCATTTCTTTCTTTAGATGTCTATAGCGTCCATTTCTATGCGTGATTTATCTCCCGTTCGTAGAAATCGCCGTAGATTACTGCCAGTAGCACGACCCGATTGTGTCCATGCTACACACTGCACTCCCGACCATCCACGATAAGACCATTTACATCTCAAATGTCAGTAGAGTCATCACCCATATCATCCTCATCATTGCCCTCGTCATCCTCGTCGTCCTCATCGCCCTCCCCCTCCTAGTGCGGCTCAAGTAAATCGCGTGTCTGTTCAACGAGATCTAACTATGCCTTCAGTGGGTCTAGAAACTCGGTACATCCGGCTTCATATCGTGGACTGGTCGTGTGGACGACGTTGTTGAGTGTGTTTGGCACGGCGCACGAGTCAATCTCGCTCGAAATCTGCCTCAGCAAGACGTTGAGGTCCTTGGTTTCCTGCGGATCAACTCCTCCTGGGAACCTGTCCCTCTTCGCCCTCATCCCCTCTGTTGCAACATCGATGGTCATTTGAAGACTATCTGCCATAGAGTTCAAGACCGCTAGGTATTCAGCCCCAGAGGTGTTGAAACCGACCATGACTGGTCTGTCAGGCTCAGTGATGCAGCTCGCCCTGACGGTAGCGTAGGTGGACTTGACCAAGGCCTTCAGAGACTCTTCGTCCTCAGCCTGAGGGTGTTCGCAGTGGCCGCAGAAGACCATGATCATTGGTCGCCAGAGGAGAGCAGGAACGTAAACGTCACGCAGTGCGCCGTGTTGCATGCCCTTAACCATCCGGAAGACACTCGAAGCCTTGAAATGTGTCGGCATAGCAGAACCATTGCCCCATTCTTCCTGTGTAAGAGTTAGCCACATTGTAAGCTTTGTTGTGCCATGTGCAGAACGTGCTCTCACCTTGGCAACGGCAATGAAGTCTTCGACGTCTTGTATTTCCGCCTCCGAATGTCGAGTGAACATGCATTTCATATGCAGGAAGATGATATCTCCAGGCTTCATATTCTTCGCGAATTGCCCACCCGAAATCTCATCAAGGCAGTCCCAAACCAGTTTCAGCCATGACTTGTCCGCGCTCGTCGCATACATTGCCAATGCTCTGTTGATGTCGACTTAGAGAGCCACGGTTGCATTGATGTTCTCCTGTATTATCCCGCCATTGCCACCCTTGAGCTTCGTTGGTGCAAGTCCTGGATCCATACCATCAGTGGCGTGTTGTTTCTTGTATGTGTCGCAGAACGTGTTCAGGTTGCCGCGAAAGCCATCGTTGCGTTCTACCTTCCGGGTCTTTGTAACACCATCAGTCCACTCATCGTAGAAAACAATGTAGGGTTCACAAGTTGCGGGCAGGGGAGCAGTGGAACAGAGGCCGTCCTCTCTGCTGCAGACTAAGTATAGTGCGGTTTTATCCCAGTGCATAGGTCTGACGACAACGAACGCCCCCTCAGCTGGTCCAACGATGGAATGCTTTGAGGGGTCGAAGGCGGCGTCGGTCTTTGCCACCGTATTGTGCTGGAGGTTATCCACATACGTCTTTTGGAATAGCTCCCCAACCACGACTAAGTGGCCCCTAACATGGTCAGTGTCCGACAACGATAGTGGCAGGTATGGTTCATACATGTAGGCTGAATCCAAGTCGAGCTCCTTGTCAGTTCACGGTGGCCCAACACCAGTGTCGTTGTCTCCGCGTATGATCCTCTTGGTGGCCTCGATATGCTCTTGCGGTGGGATGTTCTTGACGCGAATGAGGAGTTTCTTCTGGCGACCAACTCTGCCTGTTTCGTAGGCCGAAAGTGGGGGATGGATAGCCAAATCGCTAGTTTGGCGCGAAGGGAAAGTGGTCGGAGGGAGTAGCGCCATTAGCTCACGGAAAGGTATTCGTTGTGTCTCTGCAGTTAATGAGAGAGGGGATCGACGCGATGCCGTTGGTGATGTGGGTTTGAGTGCGATGACAATGGGAGGAAAAGCACTCGGGAGCGTGGCAGGGCAAGGCGCGGCGCGGGCAGGGAAGGATGATGCCTTGCCTTGCTTCTTACCCATGAGAGGACTGAATAAAACGAAGTAAACCTGATATTGAGGCTATTGTTGTTGTCAAGGTGTGTCTCTGGGGAGAAAGCGAGAAGGAGGAGGCAGAATGTGGAGGAGGCAGAATGTAGAGGAGTCTGGAGAGAAAATGAAGAGGTGCGGTAAGGAACTCTTGGGGGGGAAATAACCCTAAACTTGCTCCTAAAGGCTCATTGAATGAACGTGAGCTTGAATTTGAATGACGAGATAATTCACTGCCGTTTGCATTTGGTGACAAACAAACGCACCAGCGGCCCATTCACTCAGGCCTCGTTCGTCATAAACAACAAACCCATTCTATGACCACTGTTAGGCTAAAAATTAGAAGATACTATCATAAAAGATACTAAAGTCTTTGCTACTATATAGTATTAATCTTTTATGAAATAAGGCCAAGTTTTATTTTATTATGGCATAAGGATTTACCTCGTATTCTCATGTTTTCTGACGTTGACTAGGCAAGCGTTCAACTTTTAAGGGTAGGATTGAAAGGTCGTTCCAGCCCTCCAAAAGAACCACATCATGGGTACCTCAGGCCGTCATGATGGTCCCCGGTATCATTGGAAAATTTAGACCTGGGTTATGGCATGATACTCATGCTGCAATTACCAAAGACTCGGTGCAAAGTTCCAGTCATTCTCTTACTCAAACATCCACATAGACCCAACGTCACATCACATTGCCATCGAAGGAATCAAGATTGCGTAAAGACATTGCTTATTCATTGACTAATTCGTGATGCTCATGGCTATTTTTGTTATGTCCAACGCTGGCAGGCAGATCGACCTAGCCTGCTAAATCCCGTATATGTACGTAGTTCAATTGGTTCTTAAACCTCCTGCTTTCGCTTGTCCTCAACCTCAATGCCGACGGCGTTGCTCTCCTCAGCCATGCGCTGCTTCTCATCGCGGGCCATATCCTTGGCCTCGGCATCCTTGTTTCCGTGAAGACCAATCTTGTACCAGGGGAGATCGAACAGGTGATCCATGCTCTCCAGGCTGCGGCCACTGGTCTCAGGGACGGAGAACCACACCCACAGGCCACCGACAAAGGTGACGGCGGCGAAACACCAGAAGGTTCCGTTGGGAGAGATGCCGCCGTGAGAGGTGGGGAGAAGCATGTTGGGCACGGCGCGCGAGTTGCCGTATTGGTTGGCAAAGTGGAGGGTCATAGCCCAAGAGGTAGCCAGGGCACGGATGCGGAGGGGGAACAGCTCGGCAGTGAGAAGGTACTGCATGGAGTTCCAGCCCAGAGCCCAACCGAAGCCGGAGACGTAGATCATGGCAATGGCACCGCGGCTAGCAGCCTTGTCAGCGTTGGGGAGGACAAAGTCCTCGACAACGCCAAGCTCGGGGATGTGGGTGAGGAAGGCGGCGACGTAGACCATGGCGATGGTCTGGAGGGTGATACCAGTGAGAAGAGCACGCTTTCGGCCAATGACATCGACGAGGAACAGAGCGCAGATAACAGCGGCACACAGCTTGACGATACCAAAGACGGCGGTGACGAGCAGAGACTCATCGCTTCCAGTAATACCGAGAATCTTGAACAGATCAGGGGCATAGAGGGTGATGGAGCCGGCACCGGACCACTGGGAGAGGAACTGGACCATCGAGGACATGTAGAGACGGTACAGGTTGCTGGGGACGAGGAACAGCTCCTTGATCTTGCCGAGCCAGCCGACGCCCTTGGTGGCCTCGAGCTCGTGGTCGAGCGCAGCCTGGATCTCGGAGATCTGGTTGACAACGTACTCGCCATCGGGGGCCTGGCGACGGAGACGGCCGAGGACGTGGGCGGCCTGGTCGGGCTTGCCCTTGCTGACGAGGAATCGAGGTGACTCGTACTGGAAGAAGCTCAGGATGAAGATGATGCCCGACATCATGATGTGCAGACTGGTAGGGACCAGCCATCGGTTGTGGGAGTCTTCGTCGAGGTTGATGGCACAGCCATAGTTTGTGAAGTAGGCGAGGACGATACCGATGTAGACTGCTCCGGTAAACATGCAGGAACACAATCCTCGAATAGCGGCAGGAGCGATTTCGGCGATGTAGACAGGTCTGGAGTCGGTTAGTTGAGTTCGTGATGTTGAACCGTGGTGTTGATGCTTACCCCACAACAGGCGTCTGGCCAACACCAAGACCGCAGATGAATCGACCAGCATAGATGGCACCGAGGTTTCCATTGACACCACCGACCATAAAGATGACAATACCGAGAGCCCAGACTGTGCAGAGGAAGCGAGTCGCCCAGATACGTCCGATACGATCGCAGACCAGGAAAGCACTAAGATCCGTGTAAGTAAAGGTACGTACACAATTGCCCAAACAGGACCATTGCCCAACAAGGCAATTCCCAAAACAGGGCAGCTGTGTGTCTTACATGAGAGCGCCACCGACGGAACCAATCTGGACCATGGCAGAGACGTTGGCCTTGATGTTGGCCTGCTCGACGGTAGAGTACGACTCGTAGTCGATCGTCTTCTTGAAGTCGGGAGAGTTGAAAGCACCAGAGATGAGACCCTCATCGATACCTCGCGCAGCGCCCAGCAGGGCAAAGGACACGACCGAGAACCATAGTCGCCAGTTGAAGACGCCCTCAGGCTCGCCCAGGTCCTTGAGCTTGAAGATGTTGACGGGCTTCTTTACGCCTCCCGCCATTTTCGAAGATGTTCTGGGACAAAAGAGTACGAGAACGGTGGAAGGGGGAGGGAAGAGGCGAGGTCACGACGGGTAGTGGGAGAAACAGTAAAACTCATGAAAAGGATTGACAGCTATGGGGCCTTTATAGCATTCTCGTCCGTCCCCATATTGACCCCATGCCACCAACATCCTTCTCCACGGTCTTCTCCAGGACGGGAGCCTGCACCCGCTGATCCCTCCCTCCCTCTCGGTCCTCTTACACCGACCACGGAACCACAGAAGCGCGAGATCTGGAGAACAGAGTTTCGTCACCCCACGGGACCTAGCTCGCACACGTCCAATGGCGGAGACTCCATTTCCAGCGTTTTTGCCTCCGCACTAACGGCACTAGGACGTTGCGCCCGTCGTGGGGATGGATTAAGGATACGGGGCCCGAGTAATTAACGGGCCTAGACGGCGCGACCGAATTTCTCTTCTCTCATGCTTCTGGAGGAGGATAATTATCCGGTATGTGGGTGAAGCTGCGAACCGTTGACTCTATCTCCGTCCCCTCCGTCGGTCGCCGAGGTCGACATGAGTCGTGGCAACCCTCCATGTTTTGATCCATCACCCGCATTTCCAAGCCGGGGTCTCTCCCGACCGTGATGCGTGCGCCCAGCCCGCCGCCGGCGAGGATTACCACGTTATTGCCAAGCGCCAAGGTGAGCCGCATGTCTCGGCGGCGAGCGCAATTGGAGGCGGGAATAGCCAGCAGTGATTAATTCCAACAGCCAAGGCGCCTTCAGAAGGCAATTCGACGACAACTGTTGCAACATCATCTCGAGGGCGCGACTGCAGCAGAATCAGCAAATCTATTGTTCTATCAATCCTAGCAATGGCCAGATCCAGATCCTCTCCGCAACTCCAGACCGCATTGTCTGTCAGAGGGCAGTCCTTGCCGGGCCTGGATGGCACGCTCCTACGCTCTCCACGACCTCCGCATTCCCCCGCAAGCACATCTCCGTCATCTCAGAATAAGGTGTGGTAAATGTTAGCTTAACGCAATTAGAGTCGGCCCCAAGCCAGGATTTGGCCTCCGTTCATCAGCCAGAATCGGTCCGGTTGTTGTTCTGTCCACCGACCACCCCCACAACGCGGAGGCAGTTGCTGCATTCAGACCATCCACGAGGCTGGTGTGGATAATGGCGAGTAAGGATGACAATCCAGAGGCACCTTGCTCGTCAATGGCGCCCCTGCTGAACCCCATCACATCCACTCCCAGCCAGCCGAGCACCACTTCCAGCAAGGACCAGCGTTTTAAACTGAAGAGATTGCTTACTGTCGCTTACCCCTTCCCAATGAGCCTTGCGGAGCAGTCACAGGCGGGCCAATATTGGAGACTTGTGATGAGAGAAGTTTTCAGAGGTGCGGGGTGACACGATTATGAGCCCATCGGTTGGGGTCTTCTCCATCACGTCCAGTACCGTCCCCATATCTGATACTCCTCTGCAGTGCCCTCGAACCGGAAATTGACCTCTGTAATGTCCTGGAATCCTTCCTTCAGCTGCGGGGCCTTGTACCGTGAGGAGAAACCAGAAAAGGCCAGCTTGGGCAGGCTCTCCCTCGACTCTGGATTCAGCGCCTTGTTTAGTGCACGCACAGCATTATTGTGCTCGCACAATGACATGGGCGTTTTGAACCACACACAACGGATAGCGATGCCGAATTTCTTGGCAAGCCCTACCCAAATGGTCCTGGTGTCGGGATCGGCGTTTGTATTGTCTGAGCAATCCCTGTTAGCGCCATGAGGGGGTTGATGGGGTAGCGCACTGGGGAAATTTGGGGAAACGCACCTATCGCGACAGAGTCTCCCGCTTGGAGGTGTTCCCTCGCCGCCTGCACGCACTTGTCTCGACTCTTGAGGAGGTCCTGGTTGACCCTCTGGTACCCCAAGGGTTTGAGGTATTTCCAGTAGAATGTGCTCTTTCCTGCCCCAGGAGGCCCACAAAATAAGACGATGTCCTTTGCGTTAGTCTTCTCAAAGGCGACTAGGTCGGAGTTCCCCGACTCTTTTGCCTTGTCGGGAAAGGGATAGTCGGCCAAGTCCAGCTCTCTCGCGAAATCCCGGGGCTGTTGGCCGAGGAAGAACTCCTCCGGCGTCCGGTATTTGATGCCCACGTTGTGTGCAAAGTTTCTGTCGGAGCAGCTAAAGTCCTTGGCCACTGCTGCGACGCCGGTTGCTCCCTTTCCCAGCGATGCTATACGCCCGCCTGCATCGCCGACAAAGATGCTGTTTTCAAGGTCTACCTCTGCCTCGGGGATGTCGAAGTCATCGCAGAGTTCTTTCCACATTCCTGTCCTTGGCTTTCGGTAGATGTCATGCGCGGTAGCGGCGTAGACGCACGTCGGCAGGTTCAGATTGGTGAGCACAGCGCTGCACTTTTGCTTGAACTCTGCAACGCGCTTCTGGGCAGAGGCCTTGGGTGCCTTGGATTTGGGGTCAAAGTGTAGTGTGAGACCTGCCTGATTTGAAAGGATGACAACACGGTAGCCCTCCTCCTGGTATAGCTCCCGTAATCGTCCGGGGACGCAGCTGTGCCACCACTTCCAGTCGGTCCCGTTGCCGGCATGCTTCTTCCCCGATGCGGTCGCGATCAGCGTCGAGTCGAGATCAAACGCAGCGATTTTCCTTCTCTTCACACTCTTGTCTTCCTTGGCTTCCGGTTCATAACGACCGACAAGGAGTGTTGCGGGCGTATCGTCGTTCGGGCTTCGTTCCGACCAGAGCGTGGGATCTTTAGGTTTCTGGGAAGTCGGGGTAAAGAAGTTGGCTACTGCAGTCTCTAGATGCAAGTCAGTCGTTTGACTCTGTCACATTTGACCATGACACGAAGCCCTCACTTACTGGTTGTCCCGCTCTGGATCTTTCGCTTGACTGCGGGCGGGGAGACTGGCGCATCGGCAGCTTTGCGCTTGCCTGAGGAATCGCTCGGTACCATTTGGGTCGCAAGAGGAGGGCAATCGGTCGCATCTATGTCGTCGGTGGGTGTTTGATGCCGCAATTTAGTGTTCGTAGATGCACAAAGGAGAGGCGTTGTCGAATTGCCAAGCTTGAGGCTCAGCTTCACGCGCGTAAGGGGCCTGACGCGAAGTCACGTGCCTTTCCGTGCCAAGCTCTGGTGAAGCTTTGTTGAAGCACGAGTGCCTCATCAACCAACCTCGAATTGAGTTGACCACTTCCACGTCAACCTTTACGCACAGAATTCTATAGAAATCCGCCCTTTCCATCTGTCTTAACACCGGCAATCCTGTCCTCCACTACACAGGGCCAGGTTGATATTCCTCCCCCACTGTCGCAATGTACGAGCTATTCCTCACAGCGCTGGTCGAGGACAGCGACTTTGCCTCAGCATGCGCAGTCCTGGGCGGTTTCTGCGGCATGGCTCCGTGGGAGAGCGTGCAGCGCGTGCTCTACTTTCAAGGGCCTCCCAGGCCCATGGGCATCTCCAACATGAGCTCCATCGACAAGCCCATCCGCAAGGACACGGGCTTTCTATGGAAAGAGCTTCACCAGAACTTGAGCCGGCAATCATATGTCCTTCAGATACGCTATGAAGTGCTCCAAGATCGCGACATGGGTCCAAATGCGGCCCCGATGGACCTTGATGCCACGCCTGGCATCCTGCGCTGGACAGACTTCCCCGATCCACCTCACGGTAGGCCCATGCTTATCCAGCGGAAAAAGGTTGAGCTCTGGGAACAGAAGAAGCTCCCTTCTATCATGCGCGACAATAACCACCAGTGAGTAGCGGTGACACGGTGCACAGAAGGCCGGGGACTAAGTGGACCAGGTTCAAGACGGAGACAATAGATGAGGTCTACCGTTTCTACCGCGATGACATCGAGTTCTGTCTAGTGAGGCACAACCTGGTTCAACCGCTGACCAGCTACGTGCCGATGGAGTCGAAAACAGAGCAATCCCTCCCTGTAGCCAACCTGCCTTCCTGGGAGTTCGTCACTCCCGTCGACCAGCAGAAGCGCTGGTTTCTACTGGTCAAGGCACACGTGCTCCAGGACAACAAGCCCGATGAGATCAAGAAGGCCCAGGACCAGCTCCTAAAGATCCGAGGAGAGCTAGACGGCGTGTTTGACTTCAAGTCGATCGACCGCAAGGTGCACGACACAAGAGTGGCTCAGCAGCTCCAAGGCATCCAACAATTACCCCAGAAGGTGACAATTGGAAAATGATCCTCGGGTTAGATGGAAAGCCACGCTCTCTGCCAAACACTCAGCATTGGAGATGTCACGTACCAACTCCAACGCCCTTGCAAATCTTGCCTTGCTACGCGACTCGACCAAACCTGGTTCTATCGGAAGGCAACGGTTCTGCTTCAAGCAATGGATTACACTAGGTATGATAGTCGACCTGCAACTTGCCTACCCCCGCATTTCCGACTTTTCGAGCAATACCGTCCATGCAACGATTCCCATTCAGGTGTCAGTGCTCATTAGACTCCAGCATTGCCGTTCCTACTTGTCCCTTCGAGTCCAATACTTCGACGCGGTTCAACACACCATACTACGTCCAGTTATTGCAGAATTGCAGACTTCTACCTTGTTCTTCACCCTTTCCAGCGAGCAAGGCGTCCGTCGAATCACGAGCCTCTGCGGGTGCAGAGGATTGGGGCATGTTACGATAGGGAAGAAACGGTTTGGCACAAGGCCTGCTCATCAATTCTTCCAGGCTTGGTCCGCATCTGTCGAGCACCATTAGCGACAATACAGATGTCAAAAACGCACCCAAACTTGCCTTGGTGAATGACTGGGACCGAAATATCCTTCCTCGCCTCCTGCTTCTGTTTATAGTCGGTCCCGAATCTCCTATCCCTCTCCCCAACGTGCTTCTCAAAGTCAAATTGACCATCCGCCGTATAGCTCGTCATGAGCTTTGGCGGCCCGAGGGGTAGCGTGTCGCCTCTATCTGTCTGCCATAGATGATACACCTTTCCATACAGGTGGACGACTTGATCCATCTCCATGTTCTCGGCGATTTGCCATGCAGGTTCCGGGACGGCTCGATTGGGCATGATGAGCATGCCGGACTTGACCTCGTAGACGTGCGAGTGCCACAGCTTGCGCTCATCCTGGGAGAGCGTATCGTACAGCTTTGGGGTGATCATATACTCGATCCCGATGAGACGGGCATTTTGTTCATCTGAATCGTAGAGTAGACATTGCCGGACATCATCATCTAGGCTTTGTGAGTGAGTTGAAGGTGGCCAATGTGTTGGTGGACATACTGAGATGGGCGCAGTAGTGATTCGTCTCTACGAAGCGCTTAGGATCATCGGCGTAGGCGTGAAAGGCATTCAGATGAGCACAAACGTTCCTCACTGGTCGGAAGTCCTGTTCAATTTAATGGGTTGGCCAAACGCGACGCCCAGTGGAAGCTCTCACCTGTGTCACGGTAGCACCAGCCGTCAGCACCTGGTTAGTAGCCGACAAGGGCTTCCCCATCCCCTCATTCGTGATAGGAATCTCGTCCTTTGAAGCCATTTTCTACTGAGATTTGACAGAGTCGAGATAAGATTCGCGATCGCCGCGTAATCGACCATCTTGATCTTATTTAAGTCTGCCTACCATCCACGCCGTTTACGTCATGGATAGATCGAATTACTCAAAAGGGAAAACCACGAGTGAAGTCAATCAAGATTGATTGACGGAAAGCAGGTACATGACTTCATCTGCCGAGGCGTCAGTATGACGACCCAATGACCGCCGTCTGTCTCGGCACCGAGGATCCACTTTGCCGGTCGGGATTCAGCGGGGGAGACCGTTGCGACGGAGACTACCCTACACTCGGCCGTGAAGTTTACGGGATTTCTGCAAAGCATCATTCAATGCATTGTCTATTAGAAATTCTGGGGTTATTTCCATGGGCTTTACTGGACTGCGACAACTCACCTCATGCACGGCGAATGGCCGAGCAGTGATTTGCACAGAGCAGAAAAAATCTAGAGGGAATTGCCTCATGTCAGTTGGCATTTTTAAAAGGCAACGCTACGAAGATCGTGCCAACACTCCACTGTGACATGGAGTCTTGATGCACCAACTGTTCCCGTTTTTAACTCCCGGGGTGAGGCTCAATCATATGAGTCTACGACATTCTCAGCTTCTCGTTTTACTTTGAGTGAGTCATTGAGTTCAATCATGATAGTCCGCTGCAATTAACGTCAGAGTGTTATTCTGTCCGCCCGGATCTATCGGTTCGGGCGGATAGATCGCCACCAGTTGCAGGGAACATTGGCACCGCAATAGCCGGGTTGGCTTTCTGACCAGAATTACAAACAGGCCATGTCCGGGGGTTTCCTTTAAAGGCTTTTGGATGCTTGATGCTCGAGAACTGCTCTTCCTCCGATCCTATAGTTCACCCAAAAGCAAGCGACAAAGAGGGCAATCACCAGAACGCGGACGAGACATTAAACACCACGATTTCTTAACAGCTATTTTGTCCATCATAATTCATCAAATCCACCATCATGATCAAGGTCATAAAGTCGTCAGAGCGTCTTGATTCTCGCGGGAACCCAACGGTTCAGGTGGACGTGACAACCTCCCACGGTCTGAACACACCCTGTTCTAGAACATCGACCGGATCAGGACTGACACCTTACAGGCACATTCCGGGCTTTGGTTCCATCTGGGGCATCAACTGGAGAACATGAGGCCGTAGAACTACGCGACAAAGATGACTCCCGATATGGCGGCAAGGGCGTCATCCAGGCGGTCCATAACGTGGAGAAGGTCATCGGCCCAGCTCTGGTTTCGAAAGGCTTTGACCCAAGGTCTCAATTGAAGGAGATTGATGCCTTCATGAAAAAGCTCGACGGGACGTCTGACAAGTCCCGTCTTGGTGCTAATGCCATTCTGGGCATTAGTATGGCGTGTGCCAGAGCTGGTGCAGCTGCGGCGGTATGCTTCATCAATTGAGCAACACCTCATAGAATGCTGATGCATTGCAGGGCGTTCCGCTGTACGAGTTCTTGCGGAATGAAGCCGGCATAAAGAAACCATACGTAATTCCAGTCCCGTTTCTTAACGTCTTGAACGGCGGTGTTCACTCGGGGAACACGATGGCTTTCCAAGAAATCATGATCGCGCCGACCGGTGCATCGTCATTTGAAGAGGGCATCCGGATGGCTGCAGAGGTATACCATACTCTAAAATGGGTCATAACAGAGAAATTCGGTGCTCCCGGTAAGACTCGTATCCCCTGAAACTTTATACACGTTGGATGACAGGTTAACGCGTGTAGCTACGGGTGTTGGCGACGAGGGCGGTTTCGCGCCTCCGATCTCCACACTGGAAGAAGCCCTCGATCTTCTCACCCTTGCCATCGACAAGGCAGGCTTCAATGGGCGCGTCAAGCTGGCATGTGACCCTGCATCGTCCGAGTTCTTCAACTCCGATACTGAAGAATACGACTTGGCGTTCAAGAACAAGTCGGTCCAGGATGTTAGAAGCTCCAAAGACATGCAGAGGCTCTACAAGGGAATACTCGAGAAGAACCCCCTGGTGCTACTCGAGGATCCATTCGCGGAGGATGATTGGGCGAGTTGGTCCGAGTTCAATCGCGACTGCCCGATCGAGCTCGTGGGTGATGATCTGCTATGTACGAACATCGAGAGGGTCAAGATGGCGGCGGAGAAGAAGGCCTGCAACGCGATGCTGCTGAAGGTCAACCAGATTGGCACAGTGAGCGAGGCCATTGAAGCGTAAGTCATCAGCGCCTTCCTTGAACAATCGATGCTCACGTTTTCAAGGGCAAACTACGCGACCAGCTTTGGATGGGGCGTCTTCGTGTCGCATCGCTCTGGGGAGACGACAGATGACTTTATCGCAGACCTCACTGTCGGACTGCGTACGGGTCACTTAAAGTCGGGCGCTCCAGCTCGTGGCGAAAGAGTCGCCAAGTACAACCGCATTTTGGACATTGAAGCTGAGTTGAGAGCAAGGGGCGAGGATGTTGCCTACACGGGAGAGAATTTTCGTTTCGGTGGTCGTTTGAACAAGTAGTCGTCGATGGTGCGTTGTGGGCGGGCCACGAAAATGGCCTACAACTAGACACCCCAACTGTTCTGGGTTGAATGAATCAAAGTTCTAGAAGAACTATAGAAACTACCCCAGATTCAATACTAGACATGCATTGAAAGGATGCTCTGCGTAATCCTGCAATCGAGCGATTCGGTATTCCCGAGGCACCCTTCCCTCGCAGATGATGGCTCTCCATCTCTTACAAATTCAGTTGTCAATCTCGACCCTTCTCTACCGCAGTGGATAATCCACCTCACGCCTATATCTGATAACTCGATATGAGATGCAGACTTGGCTGACAGTGATTCATATTGGGCACCATCAGGGAGAAGATGAGCCAGCTCCTACGGAGAGCAAAATAATGCCTACCTTCACACCTAATTTGAGCCTAAACTCAAGCAATGCTCTGCATTCTTCCGGAGTAAATGAATACTTGCTCATTTTATATGATAGAATGCCCGAGTCTTGAGGCAATCCTAAGCCTTTCGATCCTAAACTTTGCACTATTTCTTTCATCTTCGTCTTCTTTTGCACATTATCATTCATTACTTTGGCCTTTGATCCTTACATTGCCCTGCATCACGTCTCCCCCTTGCACGCTGCACAACACCCAACTTTGATCATCACGATGAGTGAGACCCCGGGTCTGGCCATCAACCCCAGCCTCTTTGCCTGCCGCACTAGCAAGGCCAATCGCCAGGTAAACCAGGTGATTCGAGTCAGAACTGGGCAGGGGAATATGTGTTCAAAGCGAGCCAAATTTACCCAGGCCATCATTGACAACTACGACGCCAGCCGTGACAGTGCTGCACTGAGCTGGACCGACGAGGAACTGGATATTTCCTCTGCACCGCTGTATGAATTACTCTCCTTGACTCAATTGTCCGCTTTTGACTAACTATCTTAGGGAATCACTGGTCGTTGTTGTGGGAGAATTCCTCCCAAAAAACTATGTCGACAGCCTGGAATTCGTTCAGGTCAGAGGGAGTACCGAATTTGATGCTGCCATCCACACCACCGTTGGCCCTATTGAGGAAAACTTCATCATCGTTCGCCCCATTCACATGGAACGGTCGGGTCTGTATCTACTCCACGGCAAGCAAGACGGTCTTTCCTCCGTGGCTCCACTTCCTACTAAGTGCGAGACACGCATTGTCTACTATCACGAATGGACTGCCGGGGTGTCTCACACTATCAAGAAGATGCGTAATGACGCATTTCGAGGCAATCTCAACACTTTTTGTCGTGATTTCAGGGCGCAGAGTGCTGCTGAGCTCATGGAGACCGAGGGTGGATCATCCACCGCGGACGACGAAGCCATGAACACCCAGGACGATCATGACCCGCTCCATCTAGCTATCCAGGCAATTTTCTCCCGCGACGAAGAGTTTGGCATGAAGGAGGCCGAAGATCTTGTTCGCCTAGCCAAGGTAAGGCTACCAACTGGCTTATTCATAGCAACTCTAACACTCAAATATAGGAAGAATGGTCGAAGGTCCCGCCTGTCACTCCATGCCTCGAAGCGCAGACTATCCTTGTGCTCGCCAAGGGCCTCAGAGACAGTGCACTGCGTGGCCTTGAAGTCCCTCATACTACTTGGCGTGCCCTGGTTACCTTGTTTTGCAACATCTGGGCGCAATTTCCGTCAGAGGACCCAGTGGCTCTAAAGAACATGATCGAAACCATCTATACATCGATCCCTACTCCTGGTCACTTCTGACCTGACATGCAGACATCCCAGTAAGTATTCGGAGATTATTTTCGGCCGGGAGGTCTTCCACACGGGCTGAGCTGGGTAAACGGCAGGGCCAGGGTTGAGGGCAAAGGGCAGTCTCGTGCATGACCCACGACGTGAATGGGCAGCAGATCACTTTCATGTGACTAGTGGAATTATCAATGCAAGGAGGGCATCTTCAGGAACCGAAGACAAGGAAAAGCATAGCTAACTACCAACTTGAACATTTCGTCGACAACCGTGTATACTCCTAACCCTAAGTTTGTGAGAACCCATCAGAAGAGCTAGAGTTTGAGCCAAGACGTAGTCCTTGGTCAACTTAAATAAGAATTAGTTTGGGCTTGTGATAGTATACTGGCGTTGCGATGGACCACATGAAAGCAACATAAAAGCGTACAAATCCATTTTCTCTGCATTCTATTCAAGGCGCTGTTCAAGGTGAGCTACTGCTCAAGGTGAGCTAGTCCCCCCTCGCTTGGTCTCGCTTAACTTGTTCTGAGCCGATAGATGACGATTCCAACGTTCCCGAAGTACATCCATCCCATTTAGTTCCTCATCCCACCGAGTTGGCTGAACCTCCTGCGCGACGTCTTCTAGTGTCTCGAGAGGAGCTCGGTCGGGCTAGGCCTCACGAGTTAGCAAGCGCCTTCAGACCTAGAGAGAGGTAGAAGACCACGTACTGGAGTGCGGTAGTGGAAGTCGACAGCAACGCCGCTCGGTGCGTCCGAGTGTGGTCCCCTGTACGCGGTCCCCATTCTACGATGAGCCTCGTTGAAGCCAGGAGGGATGCGCGGGAAGACAGAATCATCCGCCATCCTCCACGAGTTGACAGGGAGATATTTGTCCATCTCGACGGGCGGTCTTTGCTCCTCAGGGACGCGAGGGGATTTGCAAACGACTTTCGATTGCCCAACGGCGCCGACGTGGCGCTGCGCTTTGGGTGACGGGAAGTCTGGTTGCGAGGAGAGGGTTCCAATGCTGAGTGTCGAAATCACATTTGACGGAGCAGAAGGTTTGGCAACGTCGGGCTTGTTCTGTTTCTGGCTCGATGTCGAAGAAGAAGGTTCAGCAACGTCGGACTGCTTCTGTGGTTGACTCGATGTCGAAGAAGAGGGTTCAGTAACATCAGACTGCTCCTGTTGTTGGCTCGGTGCCGAAGAAGAAGATTCAGCAACGTCGGACTGCTCCGGTTGTTGACTCGGTGTCGAAGAAGAAGGTGTAGGGACGTTGGACTGCTTCCGTTGCTGTCTCGGTGGCGAAGACAACCCTGGAACGTAGTCCGGTGCAGGCAATGCGGTCTTACGACGGCGCGGCATTTTGTGGAAGATACTGATGCGGATGCTTCTCCAATGACTGTAAAGACTGATTCGATGGTTTGTTGTTGATGCCAAGATGAGCTCTGTTCTTGTAGAGGAGAGGGTTTGGCTGGAGATGATCCAACACATGGTGAGGAATGCGTCCCTGGGAAGGAAGAGGACATAACCGAGGAAGGAGTCGTGGATGTTAATGGTGTGTATGAGCGTGGTTTGGTGTGATCACGATTTGTCAAAGGGAAAGAGCTGTGTTCCGGGCTTCAGGTACTGGGTGAATGAAGATGGGGAGCAATGCTCGAAAACGGACCGTGGCATCTGTGGCTAATTCGACCCTGAGAGCCGGAAAATAAAGGCCATGGAAGCGACACCGTGGAGAGCCTCCCCCATTGACACTCTGGAAGGCATACGCCTCAGAGCGTGCAACACCGAACGTCTTGACCAAAGCCCAAAGCAAGTATTCATTCAAAAAAGAAGAAAAGGCGTTATAGCCAGCTACTGATACATATCCACATCCACATGTCATGTTGACCCCGGTCCCGGCACGATTGACCACGTCTCCCCCGTAAACACCAACGATCCATCCTGCCGCAGCTTCTCAGGATCCACGTACACCTTGAGCTCTACGTTTGGCTTGTCCACATTCGATACTCGAGCGATTAGGTAGATGGTCGGCGACATCATTGGCGAAAGCGTCGTGTTGGAGTTTTCCTGCATCTGTTGCCACAAGTTAGTGCGCTGCGATGCTGGCATTGAATTCGGCCAGAACTCACCCTCTGGTATTGCCGCTTACTCATATAAAACGGTGTTCGACAGTGTCCGGTCGTGGATTTGACCTCAATCATATACAAAGGCTTCTTGTTCTGCCACGCGGTTCGGTCGAGGTACCCTTTGTCCACCAAATGCGTTGTCAATGCCCGCTTTCGATCAAAGTAGACAATATCGGCCGTCTCTCTTCCTGTCCACGGCAGCATATCCGAGTAGTCGGGGTGTACAGTGACAAATTTTCGCATCTGGCTCTGCCAGTTCTCTCTGTTGAACCTCGGCAAGGACGGATCCATCTTGGATAATAGCTCGAACACCTGTCGCAAACCTCGGTCAGTTTTTTTGTCTCACAAGCCATGAATATTCAACTTACGAAAAGCTCTCCGAGAGCCCCAATCTTCATATCGCGCTCGAGTGGACCACGCGAGTGGAATCGTCGAGAGAGCTCAGACTCTTCTTCATCGACATCCGGTAGCGCCCCGAACAGGCCAGACATGTCGTAAGTTCCTCTGCTAGGGAACCTAGCCGTACTTGCAGCGGAAATAACATTGTTGACCAGTCTCAAATACTCTGCCTCATCCTCCACAGATGGCTCTGCGGGTCGCCCTCCTAGGCCTTGGAACTGAAACGCCGAAGTGGACTGTGCTGAGGGCGAGGAACCGAAGACAAAGGCTGGCTGCGTGGCGGGTCTTGGTTGCGACCGTGCGCCTGTAAATCTGCTCGTCGCACTGAAGTTGGGCGTCTGTGGACGGTGGTCCGACGTTCGGCGATTATGACGGGGAGGTTCTGTTGTTGAGGATGCTGGAGTAAAGAGTCGTCTTCCGGTGAGAGACGAATTCGAAGTCGCGGGACTCCGTTGTCGCACAGGGAGATCGCCCCATCTCGGAGGAGACCTCATGTCGGCGAACTGATTGAAGACTGAATCTTCGTCATCGCTGGAAATATCATCTTCGTGAATCTCCGGCTGTGCAAGAAATCGAGCGATGAGATCCTCCTCTGCCTCTTGCCTGATTGTGTCGTCATTCGCTTCATTCGCTTCATCCTCTGCGATTTCGATGGCCGGTTCTTCCTCTGCACCCGATGGTTCTTCAGAGATAATTTCGCCTTCAACTTCGATAGTGTCATCGTCTTCTTCTTCTATCTCTTCCTCATCCTCGCTCTCTTCGGGAATCTCGACATCGACAATACCCTCTGCTTCTAAAATCTGCGTCATGTTGATGATTGGGGCATTGAGAACAGAGTTGACAACTTGTATCGCGCGGGGACCGGCAGATTTGGTGATGAGCGTCGCCGGGTCTGTCATCATCCACTCGAGGAAGCGTCGAGGAAGGGCCGAGAAGTAGCAGAATCCTTGGGTCTTGGGATCCCGCGGAACATACACCTTGAGGATATCATCGTCTTCGCGTAAATGGAGCTCGCTTCTCTCCTGAACATGAATGAGATCGTGGCCGTCTTGGGACAGATGGAGTTCTGATGAGATGCCGTCTGTTTCGTAAACCTCGGTGCGACAAAGGGTCCAGTAAAGCTCCGAGCTATCGCCCATCGTGCGCGGACTATTGAAGTGTACTGCGATCCTGAATTGTCCCGTTAACCACCACACACATGCCTCCATAGGAAGAACTTACCTGTACAGGCCATCTGCCTTTTGTCGAATGTCCCGGTCAGGGTAATGCAGCCTGTCCATGCGACCACCCGCCACGGTCGAGATCTCTCTTACCATGGACGAGAGGTACCGCATCTCCAGTCCAACCCATGATAGAAACGGCCTTAGCCGGCGAACCTCATCAAGCGTGAAATCCAGAATCTTGGCCTGTGGTGCAAAGATATCCCCGAGGGCCTTTCGATCGGTGATGGCGAACTGCGTTCTGCCCGTCTGCAGCTTCACCGACCCATTGGGATACTTGACTGGGAACACCTTTCCGACAAAGATTGGCTCCTCATCAGGGAAGTCATCTGCTGAGACCAGCAGGGAATTGAGAGCCCAGATCGTTTCCTTGACAGCAGTTATTGATGGCGAGGGAACTCTAGCGCCCATTTCTTTGAGCTCATCGTAGGCCATATCTAGCGTTAGCTCCTGTACGCCAAGAAAGCTCACAAAGAAATCCTCTAGGTCTGGATACAGATCGTTCAGTGCCACCCTTCCGCGGATCTGGGTGGCGCTGGACCAGAGGCATTCACTCGCTGTGTACCAGCGGCTTGTGTTGCCAATGTTCACATACACCAACGCCTCCTCGGCAAACGCTTTCCTGGGAATCTGTTAGCTCGTCGCTTGGGAACTGAGGTGATCACCCTACTTTAGCTTCATGGCATCCGTTTCAAGCAGGCTCCGCCTAATGGCGTTAAGGGAGAGGTACAGGTCATTGATCCAGTCAAAGTCCTCGCTGCCCGAGTTCTTCAATTCTCGTATTTCAGCCAAATAGTGGCTCCAAGAACAGTCTGGAACACCAAGCGTCGACTTGAAGAATGACCTCAAAACATCAAGATCGCCCTCAGACCTGCCGAACTGTGTGCGATAGAGATGCTCAAGCGGGTAAGCGGTCTGCATATCTTCGCGAGCGCTCCAGAGGCACTTCTCTGGGGACGCCCATGTCGCGGTGTTGGAGTCATGTGCCGGGACAAAGATGAGGTCGCCATCGGTGATTGCTTGCCTGTGACTGTCAGCTAAAATTCACTGGGACGTGTCATGGCGAATACAGACCTTGCCTCAGCTTGCGCGTCAAGGAAACTGTCGGCCTCGCGACATCGTGCATACAGAACTTCATAGAGATCCAAGATTCTCGAATTGCGCCTAACCCCAGCAGCCGTGTTGCTGTAGCGGATTGTTTTGAGAATACTCAAGTAGAACCGGAGGTCGTCGGTGTCCCCAACATCCAGGTGGTCAACCAAAAAGCCCCATTTGGTGCGGTAGGTGCTTGTTGTGATCGGTTCGCCCAGATCCAAGAAGATAAAATCCTCGTCTTCGTCATAACGTGAATGCTTTCCCTCAAGCTCTGGCAGTGGTAGATAGGTCGTTGACAGTGGCTCCGATAAAGCGAACTCGTCTCCGCCTTTGCACACAACCTCCATGTCTCGCAGCTCCTGCAAGATTTCTGGAGACCCCAGGATGGTTGGCTCCTCCAATTTCCAGACTCGCTGCAGCGCACCCAGAAGGCACTCAGGGCGGTGTTGTTCAATGTACCGGAACACGGAAGAAAGCTCCAGCTTTCGCCCAGAACCCCTCTGAGTAAGCCGTAAATGGCGGCGCAAGAAAAGCCGATGCTCCAACCATGCCACCCAAGACCACCTGAACCCTGCGGGCGTCGCTGGTTCTTCGTCAAAGTAATCGTCATGCAGGAAGGGAACAGCGAAGCCCGTCGCCTCATCGCTCGGCTTTAGTAATTTGCTTGGGCCGTACTCATCGTCCGTCGTGAGGTAGATGTCCTGTTTGAAGGGTGAGCACGCTCTCATGTCCTGGCTATACACGCGGTAGCCATGTAGGCTCTTCTGCGACTCGTCACCTTCGAGTAAAGCCTCCGAGAGGTACAAGAATTTTAAATGGCTGATGGAAGAGGACAGTGCCGCCCCATCTGCCACGGCAGCAAGTGGCTTCTGGAGGATCCGAAACCGGACGTCCTTGACAAGAGCTTCAATCACTCCAAATTTGCTGAAAAGATCGCGTCGGTCAGGGTTTGTCGCTGCCTTTGGATCGACCAGACTCAGGTCGAGATCACCAGGAATAGCAAGCTCCCCAGAGCAATGCGAATAGTACAGCGGGCCACTGCCAGCAGAAACCCACTTGCCATTCTCCAAGGGAATGATCTCAAGCTCTTTGATCCGGTCGTGTGTTGGGCCTAGCTTCGCAGAGTCTTTCAACAATACTAGCGCTCTCGCCGCCAACGAATGCCATTCATCATCGGTCGTCGGGTTCTTCATTCTGGACGCGTCTGGATGTTTCTCAAGATCCTTGGCTACTCGAGCGACCATGTCCAAGCAAGAAACGTTCTCCAATCCGTACGGTTTTAGGAGACCTAGGTCATCGCGCGTGTACTCTTTGGCGAGATAAATCTCCTCGTCCATGTCCATGAACAATGGATCTCCATTCTTGTCGCGCAGCCAGGGCTGTAGACGGCAAAGCTTGTGGATGTAATCGAGTTTTCCGGAGCGTAGCGTGCGAAGTATCCTGACTTCCTGGATTCGTTCCTGAATCTTGTCGAGAAGAGCTGACCAGAAGCTGTCCCATGGATATGAGTCGCGCTGGGGAAGCCATCGCATCCACTGGTATTGAAGGGTGGGGTGCTCGCAAAACTCTTGAATGGCTTTGATGAAGCAATCGGCAATGCCGTTCAATAGCGCGCGGTTTCTGAGGGAGGTGACCACCAGGCCTTGACGGCTGGCTTCGGTGACAAAGTCTGTGTGAATGAGGAACTGGGTCGCATTAGCCTGCTACTCTTCAAAGGCCATGGAATGGGCTATGTTGGTGGTTCACTCACCTTAAAGCCCATCGGGCGCATGGGCAAAAAGGCAAAGACATCCTGGCTCTCAACGACGGGCGCAGAAGACTCCGTCAAAGGGAAAGCCAAGACCACTTCCGCGGCAGAGTCTGTGCGATCACTTTCTTCCGAATAGGTCCTGTTCTCGCTCCTGGGGATGTTCTCCGCAATGTACTTTGTGACATGGTACCTCCTCTCCTCCACACCATCAGACGTCGTCTTTCGGACGGTAGCTGGGTTGCTGCCGTGAAGTGAATAAGTCGTCGCAGATGTCAAGCTTTCATCTTCATCGAAAAATGAAACCTGTACCCTGCGCAGCTTACGGAGAAATAGGAGAATGGTGTGCTGAAGGTCTTGGAACTGGAGCCTGATCGTCTCTCGCTGCCGTGCATCTTCATCGGCATCATCGCTTGTGTGCAGCCAGAGCGTGATGCGGGTCAGAGAGTCGCCAAGAGCTTCCTCCGTCTCCTCCCACACAGGCGTGACCATGCCCAGACCAGAGTCTCCCTTGCGATGCGTAAAAGAGAAGGAAAAGTCGTTGGATTGAATGTGAACCTTCCAGGCAGCCATAAAGACGGACTTGAAACCGATGCCCTTCTCGCCAATGTAGCCCGCGGCGCCCACCTTGGAGCTCTTACCGATAGCACAGATGGCTCTCAGGTTCTCATGCGTAAAGCCATTCTCGTTGCATTCGATCGACACCCTGTCAGGGCGAATCTCGAACGAGACATAAGGATCCTGCCCACGAGACAAAGCGGTGCTGTAGTCATTGTCGTCGGCATTCTGTAACAGCTCAAAGACGAATCTAGCGTTACTTGTGTAGAGGTTCCTTGCTAGCCTGGGCCGAGTGTGAGTGTCTCATAGCCGAAAGATGACCCGTCACGAAAGGATTCAGCCTCAGATGTCATCATACGTACGTCAAAACGGCCGAACCGATCATCTCATCCTTGCGGAGAAGAGCCTCTTCGACCTCGCGCCTAAGGTCGGGATTAATGGCCCCGATGCGCGCCAGCTGGTCCTCGCCAAGATAGCCGCGATCTTTAGCTATCTCCCTCACTAGGTCCCGAGCCGTGCGCTGGGCCGACCCGTCCAAGGGAGCGCCATCGGTGGACATTGTCGTGTGCGGCCCGGTGGACCCTGTGAGACCCGGTAATCGTTATCTGGACGTGTCGCGGGTATCGAGATCTGCAGCAGAGCGACGCAGAGGTGAGGTTGGGAGCCGTCCAGGGAATAATCGACTTATGAGCTGCGGGTTTATCAGCCTTGGAGGACGGCTTCCGCAATTTGCACACTCGCCTCGAGATTCCTCCCGCCTCCCTGCGCCGTGCCGTGACTCGTACGAGCCGGAAACAACACATCGGAGGCGCCTAATCTCATGCAGGGGCGTTCAGCTTGGGGCAGACCGCATCAAGTGATTGGCTCCGCCCATCGCCAAGGTGTCAGATTCCCGCGGTGATCCTGGTCCGATGGCTATTGTCGTTGCTTTCTTTTGCCGCGAGACGCGTCTTGTTGTCGCGACAAATGTTGATTTTCTTCCAATCGGGTGCCACAAGTGCTGTGGTGTCGACAGTGGTCAGCGGAGCAGGCAGCCAGTGAATTTCTTCAGCGGGAGAAACATGCGAGTCGAACAGCTGATCTACCAGGTAGCGAAATTCTGGGGTAGACCCAAGATCGCTCAGCTGCGGTAGTGCCCGCAATCCCTGCAACAACGTCAGCGAATGCCTGTCTTCAGCTCCAGGTCATCACAATGAGGGGCGGAACAATGATACGCCTCTCCGTTCTTCAATCGACTGTTGCTCAAGTTCAAAGATCAACCATGTATTATTCCTGTATAGCACAAGCCGAGAGATGTTACCACTCGAATTACTCATCTCCTATTTCGCCTTTGCTCTTCATTACAGTCCTTCACTTCTGGGCCATCCCCTTCCTCTCTGTTCATGACACATCCTCCACAACTTAAACGGTAAGCTTGCCGAGAAAAGCCTTGACGCTCGCCAACTTCTGGGTAGCGTCACGGACTTTGTTCGCGTACGCGGGGTTGCGTTCGAATTTGGGCGACGGGACGCGGCGAACTGGCATCGCCTCAGCGACAACCTTCGGCTCAGTGGGCTTGTCAGCCCATCGGCTAGAGCTCAGTCCCAGGTTACGCTCCAGCCCGTTCTTTGCAACTAGCGAGAAGTCAGTCATCAATGCCTTGGAAGTGATGTTGGTTCATGATTATTACCTGACTCCATGCTGGATTTACCAGACTGGCTGGAGGTGCCAGCTTCGGAGGTCTTGTCAGAGCCGCTGGCGTTGTCGGCAGGCTCAAGTGTAGCGTCGCCCTTCGCCTCGGGGACGATCTTGGGAGCTGCGTCGATAGCGACGTTCTCGGCGGAAGTAGCGGAGCTTGAGACTGTGTCCTTGTGGAATGGACAGGTAGGTTGGCCGCCCCAGAGACTGCCAAGTAGAGCAAAATGCTTGTTACGGGCCGTCTCATCCTTTGGGTTAACAGGAGCGCGCTGGAGAAGGGGCGTCTCAAGAATCTGTCGAGCTAGACGACGATCGCCGACGTTATCCTCGCGGGCGGCGCAGTCGGCGCAGCGCAACTTCTTGATGTCCGAGAAGTCGATACCGGCGGTGGGTGTTTGCTTCTGGATGATGCCACAGGTCCCAAAGAAGCAGATACACCCTCCAAGCGTGTTATCGCAAAGGACCCGTTCCTTGGCGACCAGGTGTATCTTTCCGCAGGTGAAGGTGAGGGAGGGAGGCGCCGCCGGGGCGCAAAGCGCAATTCCGACATGTTCGACGCACATCTTGAAGATGAAGAAGTAGTGAGTTGGGGAGTGGGTGCAGTCAGGTGCAAGCGAGCAGAAATAAAGAACAGCTGGTAGAGAGAGAAGGGGCCTCTGATGTGAAGTGATGTGCAAGCACGGGCAGGGAGAGAGGTGTTTGTGTGGTGGTGTGGTGAAGAGGGAGGATGAAAAGAAGGGAGTTTGTGGGAAGGTGGGTTAGGCAGGAGATGAAAGTGCGTGATGCCCTAAAGATTAGGTGAAGTAGGCGTGATCTCCTGGCAGAAGGAGGTTGCGGTTTTCAGGAGCCTCAGGCACGGCAACAGGGAGCGGGCAGCTGCCACAGCAATGCGTTGGGCTTTAGTGAGTAAACGGATTGTCAATAGGGGCCGAGGAGCCCCAGAAGCCTCTGCTGTGTTTGCGAAGGCCCAGGCAGCTATCGTCAACAGCAACAAGGCTCTGCATCTAGCCAAGCAGTATCGCTTTCGCCTCCGCGGGAGCGCACGCCTTGACAAGCGCCGAATCCAACACCTGTCCAACTCCCCGTCGTTCGTATATGCCCTCTATCTCGACTACGTACAGGATCCAAAAGAGATTCCAATCGTCTTCTTCTTTTACGGCTTCCTTTTGGGATGGAAGAGCTGATCCCTCTATCGGTTGGAAGGACGACGACATGATGAGGCACTCCACTTCGATCCCAGCCTTGTGCGAGGAGACGTCGTCCAGGTGCAGGGACCCTACAAGCTCGCCTTCTGGAGAGAAGAGCGGCGACCCTTTGACCCTCTGGAAAGGATAATTATGCGGGGGCAACGCTGCCTCGAAGGGATCTCGCCTCGACTCTAAAGGAGGCGGAGGACCAGTGATGAGGCGAATGGATATGGTCTGGAAGTAGATGAGGTGGTATCTTGGAAAGTTTCTAATCGATGTCAGCCGTCTATTGAGTGTGACTCCGGTAGCTCCGTCAAGAGCATATGCTTACGGCATTTCAGGGACAGGTTCAACGCCGAGTTCTTTGATCATCTTGATCGCATCCTGTGCCCGTTCAATCCTGTCATCAGCCGCGTCAAAGCCTTCTTCACCACTGACACTCTGGACTTGGGTGGAAGGGCCGTCGCGAAACTCGAAATCGAACTCGTCTTCGTCGCGCGACATGGTTGTAGGGCCTTCGAGTCCCTTTCCTTCGCAGCGCATGGTTTCTGTCCTCGGCGGTCAACGAAGCGCCACGATGTATCAGGGATCACACTTACTCAATTCACGGTGGCACCGCCAATTCGCCAGCATCAAAATCCACAGCGGGTCGTTGATTTCGGATTTTATTTTGTCAAGCTCGGCTTGGCTGTTGACGAGCTCGAGCTGGTATAAATCTCCAGGCTGGATGTCCTCGTCGTATTGCTGGCCTCTTTGGAAATTAGGCCGAGGGAAGCCACTGCAACCGCCTCCACCTGTAGCAAAGGGGAGACGCGACTCTGTCCGACGTACGTTTAGGTTGTCGATGGTTTCTTGGGTGAGCCACTGAGAGTATCGATCCGTCAAGAGCTTCACCCTACTCGGTGCATGATGGTCAGGAGGATAATTGTACTCGTCAATGCATTCTGCATCTGACAGACTACCGCGACGCGGCCATATCCTCCACTGTATAAATGTCTTCTCCTGAATCCAGCGAAAGAGGTTCTTTGGGCTTTGTCGGCTGCTACCGGGCCAGTGGTGAAGCTCGCGCGGCCAGGTGATGCGACCAGACCACCCTGCCCACGAGTAGCTCGCAAAGCCCGGTCGCCGCCGCAGTGCGCCATCGGACGAGACAAAGAGAAGCGCCACATCGAGGTAGTAGGCTGGTATCCCTTCGGTCAGCCACGACGTCAAAGAAGCGCCAAGCGGTCGAAGCACTCCGGAGAATGCACGAACGGCGTCGCCGTCGTACCGAAGCGTTCGAGTCGAGTAATTTTCGCAGAGCTTTTGGTACGCCCACCACGCTTCCATACAATGGGCTCCAGGTTCTGGAAGACGCACGATGTTGCTATCATCGGGGTCTGTCCAATTCGATAAAAGGTCCGCCGCCGTCTCTTCGCACCAGTTGGCCTCGACGCAGCGGAAGTAGACTTGGTCGTTAACGAAAACAACGGTTCGTCGGGGTAGAATAAGCTCCTGAAACGTCCACCCTCGCTGGTTATAAATGGTATTTTGGAGATGCCAGTCGATACTGTGTACCATTGCCATCCTCATCCTGGGATTGAGCTGTGAAATGGGTTGAGAAGGCTGCCTTGAGCCAGGCTGGACCCCAGGCAAGCCCGCCTGCGCATCCACCCCCGATCCAGCCACGATGGTGAAGTAAGAGCCTTGGTAGATGGAGTTCATAATCTGGACGCCAGCTTTCACGTCTCGTTGATGGTCCTGGATAAGACAAAGGGTGTCCACCCACAGATACCTTTCACCTAGCGAGCGCACAAATTCGATGGCATCGACGATGGTCTGCGGAAAGTCGGACATGATGCTATCAAGAGAGCCTGGGGTTTGGAGGAGTTCCAAATTGCCCTGGCGAAGCTGAAAAGTAGATGCTTGACCCCATACATAGCTCAGAGTCACGTATTGGGTATCCAAAGGCATGGATCTGACGCATTTCATCTCAAGGTCCACGAGGCGAAAGTTGGACGATCTCTCTTCGTGGATGTCAAGCTTACCACGCTTTATGTCTTTCTGCATAGTTGTTAGTATGTGGATTGAAGCTACATCACGAGAAATTGGAGTACTCACAAGATTTCGAGGAATATGGAAGCAGGTATTCCCGTGGACGTCCTCGCATTGCTGCAGCCACGATCGGACCAACGACGGCGAGATCTGCTGGCCTTTGACAGCTCTCGCGACAAGAGGACCCATCTCGGGTTCTATGCCGTCGACGGATTCCACAACAAACATGAGACGCGTCCCAATCGGTGCTGGATAAGAAAGCCGGAGGCAATTCTCTCCAGGGAACATGATGACCCGGATCGGCTGCGCTGGGAGTGCCTCTGGGTCCTGCTCCCCGTCTTTAGGCTCAGGAAGCTTCTCTTCGCATGCTGTCAGAACCAGCTGACAGAATGGACAGCCCTGTCTCTCTCGTAGCTCATGTAGTGTCCCCAGTTGATAGCCGCTGCCGCCGATATTGAGGGTATTCGCGAGGTCATCGTGCGAGGGCAGCTTGCCATTGAGAGCCCCGATACTACAGAGTTTCTGGCAGAACTCTGTGCACTTGACCGTGCTCGCACCATCTAACATGACCAGCATCGTGTCGGGAATAGCTGGATACTCGATCAGATGCTTTCTGTCTCGAGAATGATGTCATCTTGTCGATTGAGTGTCTTGCTGACTGCTGACATGAACGCCTTGGGGGCGGTGGGGATGACCATGATCCTTGGAGGCAGCCACTATTGGACAGCGCCACACTCTAGGGTAGTCCGCAGCCTTGCATCTTGTGATGGAGCATTATCTATTTAACATCCTCCAGGTAAGATTTACTATTGTAAGACCAAGGTTAATTGTAGCTAACTTGAAGCCTTGAATTGATCAAATCATGAGAAGGAAATATGAATGGCGGTTTACGGGGAAATAGTCTCCTTGATCATAGCAACTGGTGGTTTGCTTGATGACTCGTGTGGATCTCTAAATTTGAGGCTATGTTATGACCTTACTTGGACAGCGATCAGGTCAAGGAATGAGGCCAGTAGGGCAAATTCAAGCCAGAGGGTAAAAATCGCGGGCTGATGCCTTAGATCAAGTGGTAAATGATGGGGATTGATCTCTGGGATCGATCTCGTGAAAGAAGAAACCTGTTCTTGATTGGAATCCCAACACTCACTCAGGACACCCTGTTCATCGTAAAGAGTGAATGATCGCCCGGGTTTACACAAACGCAGCTGAACAAGATTGACCAATGACGCTGGATATATCTGCAGAGCAGAGACGAAAAGGATGACAGGCTGTTCGTTGCTGACTGGGTTGAGCCCAACCGGTGATCACTATTGCAACACCAATCACACGAAACAAATTGTTTTCTGGAAAAAGTCTTCCCGAATCCTAAGTTAAAGCTTAATCCTGTGCGAAACACCAGTGGTGCGATGTCTTCTAGCGCTGACCTCAGGAGGTTTCTGCTGTGGTATTCGGCGCCCGAAGACGTCACCGTGAGAATTAATATGCAGAATTGCAGACGTCCGAGACACGGCACTTGGCAAGGTGGCTAAGCAAACAGGCAGCTGAATTAAATAGAGGGTCTTTTCCAGACAAAGGGACTGCTCGCGTGTTGGGTGAACCCACTGTTCATGTTGGTTTCTGGGGATTTCGCAACTTTATTGCTCAGTTACACTGGGCCTGTGCTGGGCGACTGGGCGTCGTGGATGGCCTCAAAGGGGAGGTGGCCATTGGCATGGTGATTAAATGTCATCTTGATCGGTGTACGCGATGAGGATAACCTTGTCCGAACATGTTGACTGGGCGCATCCCACGTGCTGATCATCTCGAGATCGGTGATTTACAGCAACACAGGCTCGGACTCTGCCACACCAAATACTCGTGTTTGACGTCAAACGCGCTGCGGGTGACGCACGCCCAGGCTAGGCGCCAAGCGCGAGGCCTAGCTTTAAGCTTAATGAGGGCCTTGTTCTGGAGGCGCCACTCCCGGCTTACTTGCGTGTCGATCCGCGCTTGGCAGGCGATCCGGAGTCCCCAAACAGGTTTCCCTGCGGCTCGTGTGCCATGGGGCTCAGCGGGAACGTTTGTGACTCGGATAATTTTCGTCTTTGAGTTTGTGACCGGCAATTGGACGGTTATCGTGAGAGGTAAATGGACGGGCGACGGCAACGCGTAAGAATGAGTGAGACTGATCATCAAAAGTGCAAAACATCTGCTTCAACAAATCTCCTTGTCGCCCTGACGCGTCAGCATCGCTCTCTCCTGTCCATCCCGCAGGAGGGACCCATTAATCCTGTAAGGCAGCACAATTGAGAAACTCGCGCTGCTTCATCCCTTTTTCTTGAACAACGTCATGCCCAGACTGCGATTCACCGAACGTTTGACCGCGAACAGCCAACGCTCGAGACGATCCTCTTGGCGGCGGCCATGGCAAACTCCACTTCTCCACAACCTATCTTCTTTCAATGGTGCGGGATAGAGTGTTGCGATTGTGATGCTGCTGCTGCTCGGTCGCGTATAATAACTGGGTCGTCCTCGAGTTGACCAAGAGAGCTCCAGAGCACCCGCTTCTGATCAGCTTCGTTACATCTGGGGCCCCGAATTATCCCCAAACCCAGCTCTTTGTGGGCATTGTAACCATTATTGTGCATATCTTTGCATCTGTTCATTCTTGACCAACTGGTACCATGCCGCCCCCGCGGGTAGACGACGAAGCTCCTTTCCAGGAGGAAGTGCCCATCAGCCACCGCAACTCTAGCAGCAATGGCGCCCCCGATGAAAAGATGGCAACCGGCGAGCGTAGAGTCTCTACGGCTGCTCTTCTGCGCAACCCCTTGGTGGGATTGAGCCGAGAGCAGGTGCTTGCCGATGTCGACGCCTTTGTTGACCAGAAGGGTCTCCAAGAACACCGCGAGGACTTTCGCAAGGGAGCGCTCGTCGCACAAGTGAACAACCAAGCTGGCGCCTTTGAGCAGATTGACATGCTCACCGAGGACGATAAAGAGATCCTTCGAAAGGAGGAGACTCACCGCTGGCACCAGCCGTTTGCGCTGTACTTTCTGTGCACCCTGTGTGCGGGCTCGGCCATTGTGCAGGGCATGGATCAGACCACCGTCAACGGTGCACAGGTTCGTTATCCGCAGCTGTATCTGGCAATTCAAGACTAATGAAGAGCTAGGAATTCTACTTTCGAGAGTTTAACATTGGAGAGGACGACGTTTGGATGCGAGGCCTGACCAACGGCGCTCCGTACCTCTGCTCGGCACTCATTGGATGCTGGACCAGCCCGATTCTGAACAAGTGGACTGGACGTCGCGGAACAATCTTTATCTCTTGCTTCATGTCAACTGCTACTGGTTTCTGGATGGCTGGAACTGAATCGTATGTCGCCTCTTCCTGTCCAACGAACCATTGCTAACATCGCTCAGCCTTGGAAACTTTTTGGCTGCTCGCTTCATGCTCGGTTTTGCTGTCGGTGCCAAGTCCAGTACCACCCCCGTCTACTCTGCAGAGTCTACACCAAAGAACATCCGTGGTGCCCTTACCATGATGTGGCAGGCAAGTCCCCGACCCTAAGTTCCTTGACTCTGACTAACCTATGACTGTAGATGTGGACTGCCTTCGGTATCGCGCTCGGCTTCATCGTCTGCGTCGCCTTCCAGAATGTCACCATCATCGGCGGTGAAAACTCTCCATGGCGATGGATGATGGCCTCGACCTCTGTCCCTCCCCTGATCGTCATGCTGCAAGTCTACTTTTGTCCCGAAAGTCCCCGGTGGTACATGGAGAGAGGCCGTTTCGACAAGGCTTATCGCTCTGTCAGACGCCTGCGCTTCTCTGGTGTCCAGGCCACACGAGACATGTACTATGCCTATAAACTGCTCGAGATTGAACGTGGTGAGCGAGAGGGGCGCAACTTGCTCAAGGAGTTCTTTACTGTTCGCCGCAACCGTCGTGCTGCCCAGAGCGCTTGGTTCTGCATGGTATGGTTGACCCGTGCCTCCTATTCCACGATTTACTAACATTCTTCTAGTTTATGCAACAATTCTGTGGTGTCAATGTCATCGCCTACTACTCGACTTCCATTTTTCAGAATGCCAGGTACACCCTGTCCGAGGCCCTCCTCGTCTCCATGGGTGGTGGTATCATCAACTTCCTGTTTGCAATCCCGGCAATTTACACCATCGATACCTTTGGTCGGCGAAACCTGCTCTTGGTGACGTTTCCGCTCATGGCAGCCTGTCTCTTCTTCACTGCCGGAACGTTTCAAATTGACGCAGGCAACGCCGACGGCGAAAATGTCAGCAAAGCGCGTATTGGCTGCATCACAACAGGACTGTACCTATTCATGGCTGTATACTCTCCTGGTTTGGGACCGGTGCCGTTCACGTACAGTGCTGAGGCGTTTCCCCTCCACGTTCGAGATATTGGCATGGCCTCTAGCACGGCAATTACTTGGGGCTTCAACTTCGTCATCAGTCTCACCTGGCCGCCTCTTAGCAAGAAGATCACAGATACCGGAGGTTTCTGCTGGTACGGAGCATGGAACGTGTTTGGATGGATCTTTTGCTACTTCCTTCTACCGGAGACAAAGAATTTGACTCTTGAGGAGCTGGACAACGTCTTCAATGTCACGAATCGGGAGCATGCTGGGTACTACACCAGGAAGCTACCTTGGTATCTCAAGAAGTACATCTTGCGCAAAGATGTTCCGCCATTTCCTCCGCTTTACGAGTTTACGGCTAATGATGGCTACTATCCTCAAGAGAAGCCGTCGGTGCGCCATGCGGAGGGTCACACCACTGGGCACAGCTCGGAGGATGACCAGGTTCTGACTGGACGCAACTGATCGGGGCGATCGCGGTCATCAGACACTGGATTATTATTTGCACATATAGGATGGTATTGGAAAGTTAGAGATATCTGTACAGGAGGAAAGATGATGCGAAGAAGTAATTTCTGGGGTCGTAGGATGTGGAGGCACCTGGGATCAACGCGATAGATGTTTAAGGTAATGGTGAGATATGACAATGCGCTATATTAATTATTTTTCGAAGCCTGACTTGGAACCTTACGCTTTTGATGTCGCTTAGACCATGCCTTTACAACAATGAGTGTTGGCTTTGAAGATTCCGCTAGCGGTTTATGGTAATGACAGACTTCGGCCCCCTAAACCTCGTGGGAGGCAGAACACCGCCAAAACACGCTCTTCATAACGTGATAAGAGCGAGTATAATTAAATGACGGAATGGAAGATCGGTCTGTCATGAAACGGACTATAGGGAATTAGCGCAACTGCTTGGATGTGTGAAATCAGACTTCACGTTGATCTACGGTTCATTCATTCTGCCTTCCCGGCGGCGTTGAAATAGAACCACCAACTAAACAGCCACGGATTTTAAGCAGCCAACACATTGTGCTACACATATAAGCAGTAGCGTAGAGCCTAGCCACGGGCGCCTACGTATGCCCTCTTTCGAGTGGCGGAGTGGTTCCATTGCGTGGGTAGGGCTGCGGTACGGTGGCACTAAAGGACGATCTTCAGAACGAGGCAGAACCTCTAAATGAACCTCTGATTCGGTGTCATACAGGCAAATCACGGTAATTTATCATCTCTCGAGTATCTAGTCGATGATGAATGATGCACAGCCGGGTTCTAGTTGCGTCAGCATGGTCTGATAACCGTGAGTTTGTCCTACCCATACTGCATTTTGTGCGATGTAGACGCGCAACTGGAGTGTCGAGAAAACCAGGCTGCGTGCCTGCGTGATGTGATTTGCTGCACTTTCCACTGGGACCACTTTGATTCTAAATTTCACAGCCCAGCTGAAAACAACGCCCGGAATTAAAAATAGAGTAATGTCTGATTCTGCTCGTCCCCTCCTTAAAATACCGACCGGTGGCGCCCACCGGCTTTCTCCGCCCCAAGAGTCTTCTTCGATAACATATAGACATATTGGATCCACCTCACTATTATCTCTAAATTTCTGCAACGTACAGACCTGTAGGCTACTTTGTGTCGGGCCTTACGATAAACGTCTGTCTTTCGTTCAACTGACCTGAGAAGGGGCCCCCTCTGGTAAATTCCATCGATCAGCTTTCCGTCTAGCGTATCGTTCATTCTTACCCATGTCTGCGTCTATGGAGCGGCTCAATGTCATCGACCCTGAGATATCATCGGGAACGTCAATCCCCTTTCCTCGACAAGAGCAGCAGCCAAAGCGGCCCAAGCCTCTAAGACGATGGTGCGAGGCACGTCGCTCGATAACACAGTCTTGTAAACGGGCGTTTCAAGAGGCGTGGCATGACCTGAGATCAGTTAAATGGCATAGTCAAGGTCTTGGCTGTATCGCTTTTGTATTTATTCCTGGCTTGGTGGTCATGATTATCTCTCTTTCCTTGCTATCTGGTGGTGTAATCGGCATTGACGACAACGCCTGCCTCCCGGATGAAAAGTTTAGTGCGGTACGCAAAAGGTTTGACTGGTGGGCACCCAAGGGCTTCTTTCTCATCACGATAAGAATGGGCGAGTTTGATTTTGCGGCCGCTAAGTTGATCGATGTAACATGGGACCTTGTGAGTCTTGAACATTTACCAACATTTGGTTGTATTTCAGCATCCACACAGCTGATCATTATTAATTTAGATCATTGGTCGAGTTGGACAGTTCCTTATGGCCTTCATTTCTTGGAGGGTTTTTTCCGAGTATCTCGCTGTGTCTATTGCGATGCAGCCCGGTACTTATACGGCGGTGTGGCTTCTTAGATTTCAGATGGAGCCATCGGTGATATCTATTCTTCGCCTGCTACACCAATTCGTTTCAAAAAGAGGCCTAGCTTCAAGAGCCGCAATGGTTTTCATGATCGGGGCGGCCACCCTCGTTCTTGCATTTCCCACCTTTGCTGGGTCTATGTCTGGATATACCTTATACAGTCAAGCATACGTCTGGACGGGAGATGGTTATGCTAGGTTTTCCAAGGCTATTCCAGTGGTATACAAGATTCACAATGGCGATGTGATCGGTTTGGAAAGGGACTATCTCGTTCCATACATAAGTGGTAACTATAACCCGAAAGACCCTAACAGACATGATACTTATTCAAAATTGAATGTAGAATCAAGCCCTGGCGATCCCACTGTGGCAGGCTACGACAACCTTCCCAGGCGCTGGTGCGAGCACTGGGATCCTACCTTGGTTGAAGACGACTGCTCTTTGCAATTGGCTGTTTCCCATTGTAAGAAGGGCCCTCTAAACAATGGTAGTATCCTAAGAGGGGCATTGGCACTGACTCATTATTTAGACGTCCAGGAATACGGTTTCTTATCCTCCTGGAGTGAGGCTGAAAGGTACCGGAATGACACCTACTGGAACAGCACCATCCTTTCTCAAGGACCACTGGCAGTATCGCCATTTTACATCCCCGATTACCTCAACTTCTATTACAACTGGTTCGATATTTATAACAGTACAGAAAATGCCTCAAAAGCTTCAAACAAGGGTCATCAAGACAAGATGGGGCTTACTTACAATGTTGATGGAATGACCTACAATCTTACGAAGCTGGCTACGTGGGCTAGCTGCCAATCAGGCGACCCGGTAAGTGAAATTCACACTTCAAACTGGCGTAATGACCAACAAAGCTAGGGTGTTTCCGCTGAGAAATATCACTGGGGGTTTTCGTTCCTTCAAATGTTTACTATGGTTATCTTGCTTTTGCTGTGGTCGATCGGCATTGTTTTCATGGGCTTGAGGGCACATTGGACACTCATACTTAATGAAGCTCCAGAAACTTCAAACGGCTGGAAAGCCCTTCTCTACTTTACAGAGGCTATGGAATTGGAACTAAAGAGGGCCGGTATCGACCACACCACCCTCAGTGACAACCAACTGAACGCTGAAATCCAAGGTGTCCTACAAGGTGGCTCAATCTCATCTAAGAAGCCTCTTGAAATGGGACTATACAGCCTACGAAAGCATGGTATACCATCTACCGCGCGTGAATGGGGAAGAAGAAACAGACTGTGGTTCCTTGCAGTCATCGCATGCGTCCCAATTTGTATCATGCAAGCTCGAATTATCGGCTCCCAAAAATCTCCCGTCCTGGCTGGAACTTACGGCGGGTACATACTTGTTCTGACCATAATGATTTCAAGCAAAAAGAACCTGACAGTTCCCCGAAAAGTCGCTTGGATCCTATTCACATGCCTTGTGGCCTTCTTTATCTATCTTTTTGTCTACTTGCCCTACATAGCCCCTGGGGTCTTGCTTGGCGTTGCCCTCGCAACTGGTGCCGGGTCTACCAGAAGGAGTAGGATGGTGTTCTTTTTCGTCCCATTTCTGTTAAATCTTTTCATAGGTCTCGGAGTTAGCCCACAGTATGGCAAGGTGGGATACCAGTGGCTCTTTGCTCTATAGGTATGTGCCGAGTGGAGGTTCTTGGGGTATGAGCTATGATGGGTGGTGGTGCCGGAAATGAGATGGGTAAGTGGTGAGACTTTGTACGTATTCATTTGAACCATAAGCCCAACTCGAAAGATTCTGGACTTTCTAGACACAGAGAAAAGCCAAAACATCGTTTGGACGTTCAAGCTGTGCTGGTCTTCGAGGATTGCCGCTGTAAGCTCGAAACTGGTCTGACTTAGGAGTTTGCTTGTGTGTACCATTGAATGGTATAGAATTCTTATTCTAAATCTTACACAAATGTGGTAAGAATGCCTGTCTCTCATCAGGCAGACTTTGGGTCCACCTGGTGATGTTTGCCATGCTGTAGTCTCGTGTTTGGGATCTAGCTTGTGCCGTGTCTGAGGTGTTTGATCTCGACTAGGGAAAAAGTATACGTGGCCACATTCGCAAGCCTCCGTTGAGCCCGAAGAGTATTGTACGCCTGGACGGGAGGGGTGAGTTGCAATCTGGGGAGAAGCTTATGATGCCTTGGAAGATTCGGCTTAGCTGTGGGGGGGAGTCTGGAGCCCAACAATAGGCCAACGACTACATAAAGTCTGACACAGACCACTCCAAATGCGCCCAAAATATCTTCAGGGAGCTCTCTATAGCGCGATGATTGCACTTACTGGGCCCGCCAAGAGCCCAGAGCAAAGCGTGAGCATCATTTGATGTGGTGAGGAGCCATGTAACAACCAAACCAGGCCGGTGACTGACACATGGCAGAGGACCTCGACCTTATTAGAAAAGCAGACTTGTTTGGTATCCATGTCCAACGTCACGAATGTGTAACTGGGCTTTCGGGCAACTCTCATCAATCAATCGTCGTCACGTCCGAGGAGGTTGGAGATATCTTTTCAATCACAGGAGCGTTCTTGAGCATTGGAAGCACTCTCGCTACCACCAGCCTGGCCCTGAGCCGTCCGTCGGCAGCTGCCAGTGGCGTTATGTACCTGGTCTCTAGCATCCAAAGCACGTAAGCCGACCAGTGCGATATTCAAGACTCAATCGTTGGCCAAGAAGAAATATGATTGTATTAATGCTCTTTTTTTTCTTCTTTGGCGCTGGGCCCCTTCCTCAAATAGTTGATACTGGCCGCAGCAGCAGCAACAAGACACCACCAAGAACACCATCACCAACACCACGCCCCCGCCAATCCAGGTTTGGAGAATGTAATTTGCGGGATGTTGAGTGTGGAGGTACGTGGAACTAGAAGCTGGGCTTCATACCAGATTCAGTAGACATGATAATGTATCGCAGCCGCCAAGATCATTCACATGACTTCCATGAACCGAAATTGAATGAATCATAGTTTTTTAAACAATGTAAATAATCGGCCGCAGCAGCCAGATCGCCGCCAACACCACCAACAACACCACCACCACTACCAAGGACATCACCGCCACCATCGGACCCGGCTCAACCCGCAAGGACACCCCCCGTACATCCAGCTCCTCGTCGTCGCCCACCTGGAGGTAGCGTGCCACAATCCCCTCTATTCCACCCTCGGCAGCCCGGAGCTCCCCATCCGTTGAGCTCTGTGAAGATAACAGTGTTAGTCTGAACCTGGACACATGATATGATGCGATTGAACGTACAGAACGGCCTGGGGAGCCCAATGGGCCACCGAAAGGGTGGAAAAGAGGGGGTTGCGGCATCCCCGGGGCTGGGCGAGACGAGGAGCTGGATGCATGGGGGGGTGCGGGCCTCGAGCCGGAGTCTGGTGGTGGCGGCGATGGTGGTGATGGTGGTGCTGCGGGTTGTTGGCGGTCTGGCCGCCGCGGCCGAACGGTACCTTGAATGCTTTGGCTAAAATCACGAAAGTTAGCATCGATGGACTAGACGTGGAAGTGATGAATGTTGGATGAAAGGTGGACTTACAAGTTCATGATGATCCGGACTTGAGAAAAAAAAAAAGAAAAGAAGAAAGAAAACGAGAACAAGACGAGGATGAAAAGGCTCCTGTTTCCAGGTGAGGAACCAGGTGAAGAAAGTGGCATGGAATCAATAGAAGATGGGAAAGTCCGTAGATGAGTTGCAGCTGCGGACTACTAGGTGCACATCGTGCCACTATCATAGAGCTCAGTTGGTCCTGCCGTAGAATCTTTTGTATAGAGGCAGGCGGCTTCTATCAGCCAACCTGGGGAAGTTCCATCTTGGCATTACGCATCTGCAAGACAGAACCGGGACTCGCATGCCATTGAACTACCTGAGCACACAAAACGCGTCTTGTGAAAGCCCTTGGAAGAGGCGCGAGGAAGATGATTACGATTTGTCGGATCAGACCAGGTACTCACCTCGATCCTTGGTCCCATCTCCTTTCTGGCTATTCTTCTTTTCTCCCCAAAGGCCATCACACGAATTTGAGCAGCCCGCTGACACAAGAAGACGCCTTGTTTCTTTTCAATCCCTTTCTTCAGAGTCAGTTCAACATGAAAGTGTAGGTCTACCCCCCTTGCGTCCATCTGCCATGTCTCATTCAGATACTGATGTTCATGGCAATAGACCAGTTTACGAAGCATCGTCCTGGCTGCGGCAGCCAAGCCGCCAAGAACAGCAACAACAGCATCACCAACTCCCGCCGAACTCACACTCTCGTTAAAAAAAAAA